>VWPU01008211.1:0-131352 GCA_013398955.1 Callaeas wilsoni | reverse complement strand
CGCCGGGGCCGCCAGGGGCCTGCGGCCGCCGCGCCGTTGCCATGGCGCTGCAAACAGGGCCCGAGCAGCGCCCGGGCACGCACCGCGCTCCCGGGGGGATGACACGGTCCCGAAGGAGATGCCCGAGGACCAGAAAGCTGAGCATGCTTGTAGCCAGAAATGAAACTAAGCACTCCCAGAATGTTCGTTTCTGCCTTGGCTCCAGCACGTAAGAAAAAGTCACGTTTCTGGTGGGGTCAGAGAAAGCTGTGTGCAAAGAAGGAATTCAGGCTCCTATATGAGGATTTCAGAGGGATTTAGGTGTTTCGCAACTGGGATCTGAAAACCATCCTACCTAGCAAGTACCTTATCCTAGAACTGCATAAATCCTTCAGGATTTTTTGGCATGAAAGTTCGCTCAAAGGTTCTCTGCTGCCACTTATTTCCAGACCAGCACTGCTTTTAGTAGCTTGGCAAAAATCCCACTGGGATCAGTTGTACAAGATGTCATGAATGCAAGGTACATGAAGGGCTCCTTTGAGAAGCCTAATCCATCAGCTAGACTCAGGAAGTGCCCAAAAGACACCAAGACCTTGCCATTCCCAGAAAACTGTCATTTGTGTCCCCTTTCACAGAGCAGAGTAGTATATCTGGTTGTACTGCTCAACTGTGAAAAAAAGTTTTCTTTTAACTCATTCAGACTTTGGTGGAATCCATGGTTAAGTAAAAACAGAACAAATGCACATGCTCAGGGACTGCAGCTTAAAGTCCAGAAACTGATGAGTGTTAATAATGAACAAGCAGCAAATCTGTTACCACAGAGGCAGGGAAAATGGCTTCATCTCCTAGAAACACATGATATTTTGCACCCTCTACTCCAGATGTGCATTCCCACTCCAGGGGATGCCTGCCCAAATACAATCACTGATCTAATTGCTAAATGCCAGAATAATACTTCTTCTAATTGTCTTAATGGAATATTGCTATCTGGGTGATTAGCTTTCTAGGGTGGTTTAAATGAGGGGGTAGAGGGGTGGGTGTCCCCTAACGGGATGATAGGATTTCCAAAGACCTAAGACATAAGCTGAATAATGTGTTATTCGAGACATACATTTCAGCCAAAAATTTTTAAATATATATCTATCTATATCTACATATATCTATATTTATATATCTATATCTATATATCTATATCTATATATCTGAAAAATGTATTCAACAGAAGTAAAGCATAAAATATGAAGATTCAGACAAGTTAGCTCTGTACAATTTAAACATCAGTATTCTGATGAAGTATTAACTATTCTTGCATACTCTGTATGCACATGCTATTTAATAAGACATGACAAACAGTAAGTTAACATTGAGTTTCCTAGTGCCATGTATCAGGACACATTCTGTTGTCACTATGAAATATTTCAAAGAGGCATACTTAATGTATGTGTAAGAGAAATGCGCATAACAGCCCATAAAATGCAAAGTTAAACCTTTCCAACAGGTAGAAGAATTGCACTCCATTGTTTTATGAACCTGGATTGTCTCATAACCGAACTACTTAATATGATTTTAAATGTTTAAGCTAATGTTCATTCCATGCATTTTCTCCCTGCCCCTCTTTCTTTCTGATGTAGGTATAAACATAGTCTGCAGTGTATAACTTTCTCCTAAACTTCCCTAATTGCTTGCAATTTTTGAAGAAAAAACAACAGAAACATGATGAATGAGCCCTTTTTTTTAAAATTAGAAGTGGAAGCTACAAGACAGCTCAGAAACAACTGAAGTCTGGAAATGAGTCAAGTAACAAAAATAAAATTTAAAAAGGTCCTTTTCCTATCCTTCTGTCATCAGGTATATTTTGACATAAAACTCTTAGGTCTTTGTGCTGTTTCGATGTGCTTCAAAGATTACATTTAGGATTAAGCTCATCAGAAAATACACACTGTACTGTCTCCTGGAGAATCTATTAGCAGTCATCATCACTTTTTCATTATCTTAGTTAACAACACACATTTAGGTCAAGTACCTTGTGTATGTGCATTTCAGTCCTGATTTTATATTGCCAGTTAAAAGTTCACCAGCTTGTGAAACCAAGATATAAAGATCAAGCTCATTTTCCTCTTTTTTCACATTTCTTTCTTTCCATGCTCATATTTTATTTTAACTTGCATTATTATTTAGCTTAGCAGACCTGCAGGCCTACGAGATGTTTCATAAATATAGTCAAAGCTGCGATCTATCCCAAAAAGCATCTTTCCCTGTAGTAAAGATGAATGGCTAGACAGGATGGGGAATAAGTTCTATAAAAGGTGATATCCACAAAATATTAGGCAAAAGAAAGCAAAACCACTAAAAGTAGGCTAAAATTGTTAGAAATTTTAGAAAATGGTAATCTATCAGAATGCCATCACAGGAAGAGACTGCACTGCAAGACAAATGGAAGGAGAACATTGATTGGTCCACTTCATACCTGCTGGCATTTCCCTCCTCTGCTTATTTATGAAGAACCATTTGGAGAGGTGAACGTTCAGTCTTTAATCTGTCCTCCACAAATCTCTGAAATTTATGCTTTCAGCCATTTATCAGGCTAAGGATTTCAAAGTATTATCCAGGCAAAGCAGATCAAAACTGCTGAGACAACTTTGCCCTGAAAGAACCATACACATAAGCTATGCCAGCTTGCTGGATGAACAAACCTCCTTGGGACTCAGGTAAAGACAAAACATAAACTGGATTGCTTTATTAAATCCAAATGCACACTTGTGTTTGTAGGGGCTAACCTGTGCTTGACTCCTGGCAGTGGTCATAGTGAAGTCATGAATTTTCACATAATTAATTATGCATTCAAAAGGTAGCAAATACTAATAACAAAAATGCAGATACACCTCCAGAGAGATACTCAGGGACAGCTATTGATTTTCCATAAAAACACCCAATCTCAGACATAAGTGGGCATTTCTTGCTTTAATACTTAATACCTTTAATACTTAAACATTTTTACAGAAATCCAGCTTTAGTTGAATATAACTACTGTTTCTTTTTTGGATGATTACCACAGAGATTTTAATTTTGCATCTGAAAGCTGCAATCAAATACAGTGAAAACAGGTGCTAGGAAACCTATTTAAATATTGACAGCAGAAGTGCCAAACTGGGAGTCAGATCACAAGAGGGAAGTACAAATCCAGTGTCAAATAGCTGGCCCTTAAATGCCTTAAATTATTCTCTTGGCAAAAACACAGAGGCTGCCTGTGGTGGTGGTGCGGCCTCTGCATTGAATCTGATAGTCCCAGTTTACAGGCACAGTTTAATGCAATTCTGTGGCTGTCAGAAAAAATTAGTGCAAACACCTGAGGAAACTGTTATTGGGAATATGAGCAGTCAAAAGAATTTGAAAAGGAGAGAAATAATATTCTCCTTATTATGCTGAAGATAGTCTAGGTGAAAAGCAAAAAACAAAGTGCTTAAATATGAAATAGGATGGGTCAATAGCATCCTGGCCTGTATCAGCAACAGTGTGGCCAGCAGGACCGGGGCAGCAATTGTCCCTCTGTACTTGGCACTGGTGAGGCCACACCTTAAGTGCTGTGTCCAGTTCTGGGCCCCTCACTACAAGAAGGACATTGAGGTGCTGGAGCGTGTCCAGAGAAGGGCAATGGAGCTGGGCAATGGTTTAGAGCACAAGTCCTGTGAGGAAGAGCTGAGGGTGCTGGGGTTGTTTAGCCTGGAGCAAAGAAGGCTCAGGGGAAACCTTATTACTCTCTACAACGACCTGAAAGGAAGTTGTAGTGAGTGGCAGTCGGTCTCTTCTCTCAGGTATCAGGTGATAGGACAAGAGGAAATGGCGTCAAGTTGTGCCAGAGAAGTTTTAGATTAGCTATTAGGAAAAAATTCTTCACCAAAAGGATTGTCAAGCACTGGATCAGGCTACTCAGGGAGTGGTTGAGTTCCTGAAGATATTTAAGGGACTTGTGGATGTGGCACTTAGGGACATGGCTTAGTGGTGGACTTCACAGTGCCAAGTTAATGGTTGGTCTCAATGATCTTAGTGGTCTTTTTCAACTTAAACAATTCTATGATTCCAGAAACAGTAAAGGAAGAAATGTGACTTAGCTTTGGGCTATCAACATTAGAAACCTTTAACTACTGGAGGAGACTTTCAGAGGGAAGTCCAAAGACCTTTACCTCTACAGAAGTCTTTATTCTGATAGCCACTGGAGAATATTTCTTGACTTGTCCATTTTGCCAATGGCCCAAGTATTCCTATGACAATCTTATTCTATCAGGACGATGTAGAGGTGTCTTACCAAATTTAAGGGCTTTAAGTAAGGTTTTATCTCCATTTGCTTAGTAGGGGTCTTGAAAAACATCAGGGGAATACAGAGACATACCTGGAAGATGAACTGGAATTTGGAAGGATCGCTTAGCAATTTGTGATACACATTTGTACTCTTGCTACCTCCTACACACCGAGTAGTGTGTACGCCTCCTGCATACACACCTGCAGCCATCTGCTTCCCTCATAAATTTCTATTAGTGTCTTAAGGCATAATTCCTAGAACTTTAGGGAAATTTCACCCTGCCTTTCTTAATTTTGGAAAGGAGCATTACAACTTAATTGAAAAAACTATTTAGGAAGATTATGAAATAAAATTATTAGAAGTAATAATAGAAATAGAGGAATTATTTAGAAATTATTATTAGAAATAAAGTAATTCTGCAAAGACAGAATGAAAATCAGGAAATTACTAGAGCCACAGCTATAAAACCATGTACAAGATAAAAACATTGGCATGGTGCATAAGTCTACAGCAAGGCAGAGAGTTTTTTGCTAGCAGCCCTACTACAGTTAATGTAGCATATCTTTCAGCTGAAACATAGATACATATCAGAAGAAATTGTGACAGTTATTTCTCACAGAGATTTCACTGTCAAGGGATGTATCCAAAGTTTTGGCACTATGTACAAAAGACTGCATTGTTACTGTCTATTGTATATTTTCCATGTAGATAAACTGGAGTCATGGTTTGTAATACAATTTGGCTGTACTAATTTAAACTTTTCAAATTTACTACCACTTCCTACTTCTAGTTGCGCAAGTAGATTTCGTGACTTTTTTTTTTTACTCACAGCTTGGTTTATGTCAGGTCAGTTTCTTGATCATGGCTTAACAGGCGTTCCAGTTCACCAAAGTCCAATGCAAGAGGCATCATGAAGAAGCTCCAGCAGATAGCAATAGCTTATGCCAATAATGTCAAATGTCTTTTAGCAGTTCATCTCCTGGCAGTAGGTCTCAAATACTGACAAGAAACACTAAACACATGCATGTCCTCCCTTCCTTGCTATCAAGCAGGTGTCAACAGCAGTCCCCAAACCCAGGATTCCCCAGCTGAGTTATCCGAGTGCAATGTTATTGATGCAACAAGTCTGGATAGCAGAAGTGCTGTTTGAGACAAAACATCTCATGACCCCCAGTTCCCACATTTTTGTTACACTGCTGTGGCTGCTGTGGAGTTCTATAACGAAATAGATTGGGAGACTGATCAAGCAGAAAAAAGGAATCAGGAGGAAAAAAAGAAAAATATTTTGTGTTCCTCCACTTCAAGAACATAGCAATGTCTGCTCAACAGGTGATGAAACATAACTAATAGGTGCTCCTTAAGATTTCAGGAATGCTCCAGAAAAGCATCCAAAAATTACAGCCATCTTATTTTGTAGGTATTTACTTTCCTAACAATCTCTCTCCTAGACTCCAGGAGTACCTAGTTAAAAAATAAAGAACACTTTAAGTTACCAAATTCTCACCCAGTCTTCATTAAACAGACTAACAACAAAAAAAATTAAAATGCCATAATTCTGACATTGTTTCAAATATGTCTCCATGGGAATACTTAGACTTTTCCAATTTGAGTTTAAAAAAGTTAATGTTTTCCCTTTCTTTTTTACTAAAGCCTTCAGAGCATCAATTAAGTATGAATAAAATGCATACAATATTTTTCCTGTGGTCATTTAAAAATCATGATAGAGGAAGCACTTGTACAGTATTCATACATCATAAAACCATACTGGATTTTATTAACAAATATATTTTCTGTACTTGGGGAATAAAGTCCAGAGCTTGCAGCTCCTGAAACTACCAATTCCCAAATGCTTCAACTGCAACACTTGCAAGAGGTATGTTTTGTCCTCTAGACTGGCATGGACACTGCTGGATAATCCAAGTCTGTGGCTGCGAGAGGAACTGAGCCAGGAGACACTGTTCAACCCAGCCTATAATTCTATGAGCTTGCTTGGTTGCTGTAGGACCTGGCTGTGGGCCTAGCACAGCTTCACCTTGTAAAGGAGGCCTCGGAGAAGTAATACCATCAGAATTGCTTCCCAGGATGCCCACTCCTCTTGTAGGTTTCAGTATGCAGCTCCCGGGGGCAGGAATTACGGCCACCATTGCTTTAAGCCATTCAAAATATTTTGCATTTGTAACGTTGAGTTAGTGTGTATGGGTTAAAGAGGGAAGGAAAATGAGAGGTCTGTTCTGTAAGAAAAACCTTTGGTGCCCCCTTGTGATATTTTATTATCAGCATCTGAAATTAAGGGCTAGTTTCAGCAAGGAAAGCAGTTCAACATGGTTTCACATTTAAGTAAGTTAATTGAGCAAAGCATTTCAAGAATTAGTGTGTTTTATTGGTATCCATTCTGTGTTGTATGGCATTCTCCCTGGACTACTTTATGACAATTATTTAAGCCAAGGAAAAATTCCAGAACAGGAACTTAAACAGTGTCCCAGTGAGCATTTCTGTTTGGAGCAGAAAACGGGACCCATCGTACTTTCTCATATTATGCCTATTTGGGATACAGAGCCTTGAAGATCTTCATAAAAGAAACACTTCCAGCACAAATGCTGAAAGATAACTGCATCCCAGCAGTAGTGTTTGTACACCACAACAGCGTACACAAGTACGCAAAAGGACAAAGGAAAATGAAGGCTAAAATTGCAATATTCATGGGAGTGCTGCTTTTGTACAAATCTTTTCAAAGAGGAGAGAATGTTTGCAACACAAGCAGAATAATTTTTAAAAGCCGAAAATGTTGCTATGGCCACCACCTCCAGAGTGTCTAACCTACCAAAATGTGCACCAGGAAAATGTGATGTATTCATACCAGAGGAAAATTTCATTTTGTAGCCCAGTGGTCTACATACAGGCTGGGTACTGTGGTACTGAGTCCTGGCAGAACAAAGCTCTCGTAGGAGATGTGTTCTTCAGGCCCCTGATAACGTATTACACCCAGTTCAGGACTTTAGGAACTTTAGCATCTGCTCAGTGAACATGAGATAGGAGTCCTCCGTTTAGGCACCAGCAGCACTTTAGGATGATAATTAACATTTTTGCTGAAGTGGAAGAGCACTGCACAACTGCTGAGTAACTCAGCAATAATCTTGCAGCTCCAAACAATTTTTACCAAGCATTACTATGTTTATCTAGGGTACTACTGCTTCCCAAGTAGCTGTCCCTCTTTTCCCAGTTACTATCCTTCTACCACTTCAGCTGGTTCTAGTCATGACACAGGATCTAAGTTTAAATAGTTTATGGAAACAGGTTTTTCACTATGAGTCCAGAGTGAAAAGCAACAGCTGAAATAGATGCAGTTTCCACATCCCATTTGCCTACAGAGAGATTAAAGGTGCTACAGAATTAAGACACAAGCACTGTTGCAGAATTGCTTTCAGAATGAGTGTTAAAGCACAGAGGGGGAAAATTAGAGGGGATTTTAACACTTGAACTCCAGTTTTCAAGCCAGAAGTCTACTTTTATATGAAAGTTTGAGTGTTTGACAGTGCTTATAAGTTCATTAAAAATGTCATGCCATCAATATTTTCAGCTCAAAAGTTGGTTTCATTACGACTTATCCATTAGCACCCAGCTCAATAAGGTCTTACTAGCATTTAGGCTTCTGACAAGTTTGGGTAGGTTCTAACACTCTCCAGAAGCTTGTCAAAGAGAAAAACTGTGTTAAGACTTCTTGTAATAGGTATTTCAACTAATCAGAGCTCAGAAACTAAGAAAGTGAAAACAAGCTTTGTTTTTGTTTAACTAAAAATAAACACATCATTCCCCAAAAGCAGTCAGGTTCTGCTGTGGCATCTGACAAGTGATAACAGAACCGGCTAGATATTTTGCATCACAAAATCCCATAAGGTTCAGTACAGACAAAAAACTTGCACCTGTAAAAATATAATATAATCACATCAAATACTAAATCATCACAAGACTCAAGCAGAGAAAGAAAAAGGCCTGAAGCTTAGAAGAACAAAGTATGAGGTTACATACTTAAGGTTCAGTAGTAATTAATGGAAAAAAAATTGTATCTCTTCAAAATTTGTGAGAAGAATGTGGGAGTACTACACCAAGTGACCGAACTGTGAATGTGCAGAAGACCTATAAAAGAAATGTTTATTTTAGTATGCATTGGTCAAAGTATTTCTTGTAGAGAAAAGAAAGCCATAATATTATTCAAGTTCTTGAGGTGGTTTCACTTGGAATACTCGTTGAATTGAATCAAAGAATAGACTGCAGTGGAAACAGTGAGGAGTTGTTAGACACAATGCCGGTGGTTAGATTGTCTTAAGAGATGAGACAAAATTCAGAGGATTTTTGTCATTAAAAGAACAATCATAATATTGGGGAAGAAAAGTCTAAGGGAAGCATCAGATATACAGAATAGCTATTTTAATAGCAATGCTAAAAAGAAGGCAACACATTAAGTGACCAGTAGAGCAATCTGGAATAGGTCACCAACATGGTAATGGGACAGTATTCTAACCAGTTTAAAGACAGAACTTGACGAGTTGACAAAAGAGCTTGGCACTGGACCTCAGGAGTCTCTTTCTAAACTGACACTGCTATATTTCTTCATGTGCCTATAAAAACAGAAATAAATTACTTCTTGTATTAAAATTCATCAGCATGGCCTCAATTGCCTAAGGTGTTTCAAAGAATAACCAATATATAGAAGAGGAAAATGAATCTGACACATGGCGTTGAGCTACGTAATTCAATGGCCAAATTTTTTTTATCATTTTTGGCTAGTTAGTCATAAAACATACTAACATTCCCTAGTCTATAAACAATTCCAAAGATTTATAACCATTTTTTGCCTAAGCTCTTCCATACTTGTCACCAAGGAAAGAGTGATCAGAGACTTAAGTAATTTCAATTTCCTTCTCACAAACCACTTGAGGTTTATGGTTGCTGCTCCAAAAAAAAAAGATTTATGAAGTAAAATTCTTGCAGCAACATCTGTCAGCAGCAAAAGGTTACTTCCAATAATTCTATTTTAGAATTTAAACCCACAACTCTGGCTCAAACCATCATGGTCAGAAAACTACATTCGTTCCCTGGGCATTTGTAGGAAATGTCACTCCTCCCACTATAGATCATGTCTGTCTGAAGGGAAATGAGGATTGCAAAAATAAAGTTTTCAGCAGCCCAATACTAACCTAATATTATCTTGAACATTACCCCTATGTTCCAGAGTGAAAGACAATTCACTCCTCCCTTTCCAACACTCTGTCATCAGTTGTAAAGAACAAGTCTTGAGCTGGAGAATAACCATGGGCAGGATATTTTAGAATATCTTGATCATTGTCATTTCTACTCCAAGAGTACTTTTGCATCTTTCTTATCTGTGCTAGCACCTGACCTCCGGTCTCCAGGAATTAATTCAGTCCAGTAGAAAAAGAAAGATACTAGATGCAAATCCCTAGATTCCCTGATACTTGTAAGCTGTTTTCTGTTTGTGTTTTGTTGGAAGAGAGGTGAGGTTGGGGGTCATTTTGAGAGTTTAGGAGTGGTGTTTGTGTGCTGGGGTTGGTTGTTTGGTTTTGTGGTGGGTGTTTGTTTTTTTATGAAGAACTTAGGTTCTCCTTTGCTGTTTCAAAGTGCAGACTCATATAGTTTTGTGATATGTGACGGAGACTAATTGAGAGATACAGTATAGAGAAAAAAAAGCATACTAACAGGGACTCTCTACTTCCACTCTCCTACCACAAATACTTGATTTCTGTCAATAAAGCAAACATATAATGCAGAGTTTTGATTCCTTTCACCCAAACTATTAGAGACTTAGATAGCTATCATATACCTTGTGTTCTATTAATGTGTAGGTAAAGAATAACATATCACTATTTTATTCCTCCCTTGTGTCAAGGCATAAAGCTAATTTTATTTTAAAATAAATTTAAACAAAAACAAACAAACAAAAAACCACCACAACAACAACAAAACCACCAAAGCAAAACACTGCCATAGAAAGTACAGTTACCCAGAGATGAGAAGTCTGGTTTTCTCACTTCTCTCACCTCTGGTACAGCAGTGATGACCACAGAGAACACATTTCACTCAGTCACCAGAACATTTGTAATGACCAGATTACATTTGTGATAGACCCAACCGAGCAAGAAATGTGATTCAAGACAACATTTTTGTGAGACAGATTTAGAAGGGGAAAAAAAACCAAGAAACTTCTATATATGCCAAAAGAAGAGAAAAATGTTTAAAATTGTGAAATAGGATTTAAGTATTTTTTTTTCCCCTTTCAAGCTACTCCTTGTTGAACGGATACTGTAGACAGCAAAGATATTACCTTTAAAAACAAACATCGCCTGTACCAGAACCAATTTACTCTCTCTATCCTCCCTGAACTGTTCTGATATTAGCAAAAGCAAACTCTATGGAAAAGGTAACACAACTCTTTACCAAATTTTATCAAATATAAAAGATACTTGATATCTGGTTCTTAAACTGAGAACTGAGTTCCTATATGGTTTTCCAGTCAAAGGTGCACCTATTTCAGTAATACTTTCAGAACTATCGAACCCCATATATTTCTGGATTGTGCTGCAACACTCCACATCAGAGGGTGCACTAAATATTCTCACTGACTATCATAACTTTCCCATAATTTTCAAGAATGCAATTAGAGCTATTTTTTTAATTGAGACATTTTGGAGATACTGGTATTTAGCAAAGGAAACATGCAGTGATGACAACAGCAGTCTGAAGTGTTATGACATGTAGTACTTATTCTGCATTGCATTTACTACCATCCCCTACTTTATTTGGTAATTAAACAGCAAGAAACGAAACTAATCCAAATTATTATAAAGATAAATGACATATTCAGATTCTTGTATAATATAATTTCCTATCTACAAAGCTGTTCATTTTAACCTTTAATAGAAAGTATTAAACATTTCTAAAAAAAGTATAGTTACTTACTATATACCTAAGGAATAAATAACAAATGCAATGGTTCTTTGAACTTAATTAACTTTTAAGTAGACCTTGAACACCTAAAGCTCTAAACAATTAAAGAAATACAAATATTAAACAAATAAAGTTATTTAACCACTGTTCCACTTGCGGTCTCCTCCTCTGTAATGAATGCCATTCTTCCTAAACCAAACCTATATGCACATACCTCTGTATTCCCTACCTTGCCCCCAAATCCTGTGCCTCAGTTGTTCCCTTAGAACAGACTAAGCAGTCTTCAAGTTGCTACCTGTCTAACCTAAGAACAAGGCAAAGGCTCAGCAAACACAAATATAAGTGTGGAATTAAAGTGTTGATACTTATATACATGCAATAAACATGATCTTCTGGCAGATATATTGGGTTGACTTCTTTAATGATGATGTTTGGTTAATAGAGTTAGTGCTAAAATTTCCATACCGTTTTATTGACCATGTTGTCACTCCTCCTTCCAAATGCTATGCGAAACTACTATGCCAAAAATCAAGAATGGTAAAAGTAGTAACCAAATTACAGATCACAACAGTTAGAGATGAGAAATATGAAGTGATGTTTCTGGAACATCCTGAAGTGTATTATTTTGGTCCATTTAGCTTAAACATCCACAGATTGTGTAAAAATAAATAAAGAAAAAATAAGAAAAAATCTTAGAGGTTATTTGCAATTTTTAGACACTAAAAAAAGGATGTGTGAATAAATATTAAAAGAGAAAAATATGAAGCTTATGGTTTACTTGAAAGCTCTTCTTTTGGTTTGTTTTTTTTAATTAGACTTTTTAAAATAGCTCAGTGTTAAGGCTTACCTACAAATAGACAGAGTAAAATAGCATCATCAAAAATATAACACAAAAGACAACATCAGAGGGAGAGTGGAGAATAAACACCAGCTGACAAGTGTTCTGCAAGATGCTTATGACAAACGAACTTTTTGAAAGGACAAGTAGGACAATATCAGTTGTAGAAGTCAATTGATATTATAGCTTTATAGAAGTACTGTGCCCATTTCTGTCACCTGTATTTCAAGCTGTTTGTAACTGCTAGGATACAAACCAAAACCACACAAAAATTGTTTGAGGTCCAAGAGACAGATTGAGTTCGTTTTTAGAAGGGATCAGCATATTTAGTTCAAGAGCAAAATACGTTAATTTCATTAACTGAATCTAGAGATAAAGAGTGATTTCCAGCTGTAGATAATCCTTTAGCTAAAGTAGAAGTGTGAAGGTGACCAAGCATTTGGGAGCTGAAGTCAAGTCAGATTAAGCATAAAGGTAAGTTCACAACAGCAAAGGTGATGCCACAGCATTTTTAGATGCATGAATATACAAGGTATCACCTGAAGTTTTCAAGACAAAAAACTTTGTAAAACTCAGTACAACAGAATATCCACACAACATCTGTTTAGTTTATAAATTACTATTCTATTGACTTCTATTAGAGGCTGAGAACAACAAATTAATTATTCCAGTAAAAAATTCAGACAACTAATAAATTGGTTTTGACATATCACCACTGATATTAATAGAAGTATTTTTTGCAAATGTACATAGCGCCCCACTTTGAGACATTCTTAAAACAATTATTGTAATTTAAAGTGGATAAATAAATCTGATTTCAAAGACTTTTTTAGAATTTTCTTTAATTTGTCTTTAAGACAAGAATAGCATTTTTAAACATCTATGAGGTGCTGTAAGCTAAATATTGAAGACTACATTTAAGACACTTTATTTAAAAATTAAGATGTTAGTAAATTCCTACCTACTACACAACAGGTAAAACAAGACAAAATATTCTTAAATGTTCATTTTTTAAAAAACAAAAATATATTATGTTAATTAAGATAGATACATGAGAGGTTATCTTGGTAAGTCAGCAAGAACAAATGGGATGATACTTTCAAAATGCATACCTTTAGGAAGAATAGGAACAAGATTAGGAATTTAGGGTAAGGGGAAAAGGAATTAAATGTAAGGAGTAACATGCCTTACAAATTTAGAGTCTTTTTAAATTTCTTTTGCTTTGGGCACTTCCCGGTGGAGCATCTTTTTTATTCTTCCGTTTTGCAGATAAACTATTACATTCTTTCGACCCATGGAATGCATGCAGACATAAAATACAGAACTCAAATGCACATGCTTCTCTGCTACATAGTCCCCGTTTCTTTACCAATTGATATTTAGCAGGATATTGACATCTTGGACAGGGTTTTAGAGCTTCATCAGTGAACAGAGTTTTAGCAACCTGTAGCAAGAGGAGAGAGAAAAGAGCTATTTAGTCTTGCAAATGAAAACTTTCTAAAAACTGAAAGTGAAGCATTTCTTAGATACCTACTTTCATGTATTCTTCCTGCCTACTAGCTGAGTGGGGAACAGAACTGCATCTCCTAGGTGTAAGTTCAGTGTGTGAAGGTGGTGTCTGTAAAATAGGAGTTCTGGCTTGAGCTTGAACAGGCCTTAGAGCAGATCTGTTGAGAATATTAAGTCTTGTAGCAGCATCTTCAGCCTTCAATAAATATTCCTGTTAGTTTATAATTATTAAAAAAAAAAAGGAGCAAATGAGGATTTTATTTCATTTGGGATTTGTGGCTGGATTTTACTTGTTTGGGTTTTTTTTCCCTCTGCAACAACACATAAGAAAATTATATATATGCCGTAAGTATTTACCATTAAATGTTTGTATTTAGCAAGGGATCAAGAGAGATCAAAAACCAAGTCCCATGAGCAGGGTAAAAAGCCAATTGTCTTTTAGCACACTCTAATGGTGCTCATGTTTCTGAATTAGGACATCTCAATAGCAAGTGTGCACGTATCATGTGGAAGATCTGAAAAAATATACTGCTATTAACATGCTTACTTTTTTAGATGCCCCTTAAACTTTCTATATATCCTTCTCATGTTCAAAAATACGCTGTGACACAAGCAGTCCTGAAAATAATCAGGAAGTAGTCTAGAGCAGGTCCTACAGCCCTGCAGACTGAAATGGACAACGAGGAACAGCACAGCACAATGGTATGAGCAGAGTTTAAAATCTAAAGCTAGAATTAGTCAAAGAAGAGATCCTACAGGATTCTCAAGAAAGGGCAGGAGGGGTAAATAAGCCTTACATGGTTGAAAGGCCAGTACTCAAACTACAGATAACTGAAAAGCAGTAACAGCCATCACATTTTCCTGTTAGAATCCATCACCTACGCATTTTGGAACTGTCTCTATCAGTTACCTTCCTGTAGCTTTACAAGATGTATCCTCTTTCCTTCTATCTTCTTTCATACTTGGAAAAAAACCATCGCATTTGAGAACCACCTTACCCGAGCTGCTTCTTTCAGCTGTTTTGTGTACAACTTTCTCCTCTTATCTGCACTTCTGTCTTGTACAATGATTTCACGCCAGCTTTTGCTTACTTTCCAAATGCTGGAACAAATAAAAAATTTATCCACTTTCAAACTTTTTCAAGTAGTGCCAAAGTCACGATAGCAAGATGAGCTGATAAAGATTTTTGCTTGGTTTCATATACTCTTGGCCATTTTACAGACTGCTGCTATAGACTAGTTCATAATTTTGTTATGAAACATAGATCTTGTACTTTACATATCACTGTATAAGAGACGAATCTGGAGAACGAAAGCAACATAAATAGCACAGCATATCTTTGACCTAAAAAATAAATTAGTTTCTTCCTCCATATAAGCCACTTACCAAGATTATTTCTAGGCACATTTGTGTTAAGAGTTCTGAAAACATCTGTGCCCTTATACTTTCATCTATTCGCCCATTCCCTTTGTAACTAACAAGAAAGAAATCAAGAATGTTGTGTAAAATGTAACAGTTCCTATTGATTAGAAATTAATCTAGAAGATTACTCATGAACCAAAATTCTTTGAGCATCTTTGTGCTTAGAAATAACTGAGGAAATAAGATACACAAGAAAAATTATATAAAATATGTTTTGAGTGCTATACACTATTGGGAACTTGTAATGAGAATAAATTACATTCTAGGCTTAAAGGAATTTTTAATATATTTTAAAATTTACAAGTACTGTGATTTAGTTTTGAATTTACTAATTTTCTATGTTTGTTTAGCTTTTTAATTCCTCTGTTTATTTTTAGATCTATACAGAAAGACCTACTTGATTAATGGTGAGAAAATTTTTCCATTTTCTCAGAAACAAACAAATTTTATTGACAATGCCCAGTATTCAAGAAGTTATTCTAATTCTTCTGCAGAAGCGCATCTTTTTCCCTTTTTTGTGTGTGAAGCAATAGTACTTACCTGCATAGACTTTCCACTGTCAAAGCATCTAACACTATAGAAAGAACATGTTTTAAATTTCTATCTTTTAATTCTGTTAAAATATCTAATTTTTCAAGGCCCATTTTCTTGCCAATAAGTCCAGGAAGAACATGATCTAATGCAAATATTTCTGTTCCATCAATATTCTCTGATATTTGCTTTTGGTGCGATCTTTGTCTTTGCAAGCAAATTTCATGAACTATTTTCAGAGCTGGAGTTCTTGAGAGATCTCCATGACTTACAACCACATCTCCACTAGGCTGTTCTTTTAGAACTAACTCATGATCTTCACTGACAAAGTTTCTTTCTTTTGTTAATATATGCATTGAAGTAGGACTGCCATGATTATCTTCCGTCTCTGACTGGGAGCCCAGTTCCCGAAGAGTGGATAACCTTCTGACTCGCTCAAGTTTTCTTGTCTTTCTTTTACTGTCTAAAGTTTTGGAATCTTCTTTGTGCTTTTGGAAGAGCTCTTGGAAAGATCCTTCATAATCAGACAATGAGTCTCCTGATTTGTCCAAAGGAAGTGAATTGTATCCGCTATCCTCAGGCGTTGAAAGATCTGGGTAATTTGCCACCTTAACAGGGGGAGAATTTATATCACATAGTCCAAAGTTCGAGTTCTCTACAGGACTGGTGATAGAAGTCAGGAATTTACCCTCACTGGCTTCAGGTAACACATTGTAAGCAGGAGTCCTAAGCACTCCATCACTAACACTCATAAGAATATTTTCATTGAATTTGTTAGTGTTCTTAACAATGACATCCTTACACTGAATTGGAGATAAACTTTCTGATTCTAACAATAGGGGGTCCTTACACTGGGACTCATCTAGCGTAGAAGTCCTTTGTTGTGAAAAGGAAAGCCTCCGTTTTGGAGAATCAGGATTAGAGTCCTCAGGTTCTGAGCTGCTAGTTGTCAGAGGTTTGTAACCTCTATCTTTTGCAGAATCTGCAGCAGTTTGTGAAAGCTTTTCTTCAGAGCTCAAAACACAGGAGAATATTTTTTTCCTGATGCTTCCTGAAGAACTAGGTTGTCTTTCACAGCATCCTACGGTTGTGCCAGCTTTGACAGTCTTGGGTAAAAGCAGCCTCCTGCGTAGTGAGGAGCCTTTTCTACTTGATTTAGGAGTTTCAAAAAAAGCTGCACTTCTGTTTGCTTCTCTTTCTTCTGATAAGGAGATAGAATTAAATTCCTTTTCAATAGATGGTGACCTGGAAAAGGTGGCACTTGGATGAATGTGCTCGGAATGCTCCTGTAGCAATGACACACTTGTTACACTCGGTGCTTCTTCACATTCTGCATCAGGAACTTTTACTGACTCATTGCATCTGCTGTCCAGAAATGCTGAAGTGCAACATGTGTCTTTAAAATTTGAGTATTTAAAGTTGCTGCTGGGAGGTGTTAATCTATTTATTTTAAGAATATTGAACCTCACTGGATGACTGTCTGACATCTTCTGCTTGACACTTTCACTTTGTAAGT
Source organism: Callaeas wilsoni (assembly GCA_013398955.1). Lineage (NCBI taxonomy): Eukaryota > Metazoa > Chordata > Aves > Passeriformes > Callaeidae > Callaeas > Callaeas wilsoni. The sequence goes on along the minus strand of VWPU01008211.1, from coordinate 114,297 downwards.
GAAGATACCACTGTTGTTTCTGAAACAAACAATAAAAGCAGTCACCAAAACCCCCTCAGATTAGTGAGAAAGCCTTGTGTAAGTCTATCAAGATAGCAGTCATGACAAAAGTATTGTCATTAGTCCCAGTAGAAACACTGCTTATACATGAACACAAAAGCAGATGGTTAGAATGACTGAATAAAATGCATATTATACCGTGAGGCAAATCAAACATATCCAGTTAGCTAACTGACCTGACAGTCCTCTTCTGTGGAAAAATACTTTAAATAAGCAACACAGCAACTAGAGGCTCATTGGTGCTGAAATTGGCAACAAAACTCCCCATCATTCCAGTAGGGCCGAGATTTTTATTAGCACTGTGTTACTGCTTCATCCAGCAACTAACAGTTCAGTCTTCAAGAATGAGCAGAAGCTCTGGTAATAAGTGAGTTTAGACAAAAGGCATTTTCTCCTTAAGTAAAATGAGAGGATTAATCATGAAGTCACAAGTCTACAAGTCTCCCTATTATTTAGATCCCTAGAGTCCCCAGAGGGAATGAATTTAACTTCCAGTTATAAAGTGAAAAGTGCTTTTTTATCTGCCTTAACATTTAAATGTTATTTTGTAAAGAAGCTCTCTGCTTTTGCTCATCTCTATGGGTAAACTGAGTGTTCTGAAGGCTTGCATTTTAAAGAAAATTACTGACTATACACGCACTCATCAGGTATATAGTAGCTCTTAAATTCTATGTATTTTCCTATAAAAGTTAGAAGTGGCTGATGCACACACTTAAATAAAAGACGTGTGGAAACAGGCTTACTTTTGCCATTCATACGCTGCAGAGTTTCTCTACCCAAACCATAGTGCCATTAGGTCACCGCTTTCTATGCGCAATAGCTGCACAAAAGATGTTATGAGTAATGCAGCAAGAGGGCTGTTCTCACAGACACCAAAGTCATTCACACCACTGCTGCAAGATTCAAGGGTTTGAATCAGCACCTTTTACTGGGGTATGTTACTGGCCTCTAGAACTGATATTCTGGAACATAAAGCCTAGGAATAGAAACTGAAGTTTCAAAACAGACAGAAGTAGGAATCTTTAAAGGTGGCTTAAACACCAAATACTAAGCCATTGTTCATATCCCAACAGTACTGTCTTAGCCTAGCCCTAAGCCACCAAATGCAAGCAGTGGGAACCCAAACTGCCTGAGAGACATGAGGCAGAACTATTCTTTGATGATCTCGGGTCATTAATTAGCATTTTTTGACACATACAGAAGGCACTTTTTAAGATTATTGCAATATTAAATTGCTTTGTTTTGTTTTCCACTGTAAAAAGGCAGCAACACAAGAAGTTCAAAAGGAAAAGGATGTTAAACAGCAGAATGACACTTTGGCATAAAGACATACACAATCTTGCTAATATCAGTATGAAATCAAATAGACTTAAAACAAATATAATCCACACACATAACTGAGAAAAACTCTTCCAGGAAAGAGGTATGTGAAAATAATTCCAAGACAACAACAAACTGAAGTCTGGCATGCTTCCTTTCCTTCTCCCATTTACATCTACCTTACTTTCCCATTTGTTTTCTGTCTCTGCTTTTTCCTTGTTCCCTGTGAACAAGGAAATAATGAAATTCACAATTAAATAAGTGACAACACAAATAGGAAACACAAGGGCATAGCTTTAAGCGAGTGTTTAATGAATTAGAGATTACTTCTTTGCTATAGCAGGACCATCTCCAAACAGCATTTAATGTTTCAGCTGCATCACTTCTTCATGTTTTAGTAGATCTGTAAGTACTGGTGTCCCCCAACAGTTGATCCTGGGCCCACTATGGTTCAACTTACCCATCAGTGACTCAGATGAAGGGGCAGATGCCTCCTCAGCAAGCTCACTGATGGCAGAAGGCTGGGAGGAGCAGCCGGTACCCCAGAGGGCTGTGCAGCCCTTCGGAAGGACCTGAACAGGCTGGAGAGATGGGCAGAGAAGAACCATCTGAAATTCGACAAAGGCAAATGCAGGTCCTGCACCTGGGGAGGAATAACCCCAGGCACCAGTACAGGATGGGGGCTGACCTGCTGGGAAGCAGCTCTGTGGAGAAGGATCCGGGGGTCCTGGTGGATAACGGAATGTCCGTGAGCCAGCAGTGTGCCCAAAGAAGGCCAAGGGTCCCCTGTGGTGCATTAGGAAAAGCATTGCCAGCAGGTCCAGGCAGGTGATCCTGATCCTCTACTCAGCCCTGGTGAGGCCTCACCTGGAGTGCTGTATCCATTTAAGAGCCTTCCAGTTCAAGAAAGACAAGGAAATACTGGAGAGAGTCCAGTAGAACTATGGAGATGATTAGGGGACTGAACACCTCAGTTATGAGGAAAGGCTGAGGTAGCTGGGCCTGTTTAGCCTGGAGAAGGGAAGACTGAGAGGGGACCTCATCAATGTCTGTAAGTATCTGAAGGAAGGGTGTCAGGAGGATGGAGCCAGGCTCTTCCTGGTGGTGCCAAGTGATAGGACAAGCGGCAATGGGCAGAAACAGCTGCATTGAAAGTTCCACCTTTAGAACATAAGAAAATAGTTCTGTGCTGTGAGGGTGACAAAACACTGGAAGAGGCTGCCCAGAAAGTTCATGGGGTCTCCTTCTCTGGAGATACTCAAAAGCCACTTGGACACAATCCTGAGCAATGTGCTCTGAGGACCCTGCTCAAGCAGGAAAGTTGGACTAGATGATCTCCAGTGGTCCCTTCCAATCTCACACATTCTGTGATTCCATGGTTTTAGGCAATAGGCTGAAAAGGCATTGTCATGAACCAGAAAATAACTTTTTCCTATATTTTAAAGGTATGAAATCTCTGTGCAGCACACTGCTGCACTTCAGTCAATTATTCATGCTATGAGCAAAGGACCACATGAGCACAGCTCTTCTTTTTGTAAGAAGAGGAAGACCTAGAAGAAACCTGTCATAACAAGATGGTATTATCTTCACGTAGTCTACAAGAAGAATAGAGGCTTCATTTTTATGCTGAATTTTGGAGATCTGCAGTTAGTTAGCAAATGTTACCAATAGATATTACTTCCAAAAATGTTGATAGACAGGGATTTAAACTGAATGCTAGAGACAGCTGTTCAAAATCTCAGTACTACAAAAAAAAAAAAAAACCCACACATACCCACAATTTCCTTCAAAAATATTAGTATTTCCCTTAAATACAGTCAAACTAACCACGTATTTAACAAAATCCCAAAAGCTTCCAGGCTTAGAAAATTAATTTTCAGGCAGCATGCTGAAGAAACAACAAAAGGAAAATCTCATGCTTGCAGTTTCATTCTCAGGTATTCTATGGGACAACTGAGAACAGAAAAAAATTTAAATATTACAGCATAAAAGAAGTTAAGCAAACTTGTGTTTCAAGTAACATAAAAATCACAGCAAAAGAACATTTTGCAGCTATAAGGGAGGTCAGAACAGCAAAGTTAAAGAAATGGCAACTCAAGCAAAAGCCGAATATAATGCTGTACAGAGGCCAGCGTCCGGCAGGGGGGGCTTGTGAGCTCACTGCATTGATACCGCTGTGTCAGAAAACGTTACAGGGCAATATAAACGAAATTGCCACTGACATTGAGTGAACAATGTCTGTCCATTAAGCTTCATTTCACCTCTTTTCTGTACTTCGTTCTATACATCTCCACTCATTCATACTTTTTAATACTTATTTTTACTTCTTTACCCTCTACTCTACACTTGTGAGACCTCACATGGAGTATTGCCTTCCGCCCTGAGGCCCCCAAAATAAGAAAGACATAGACATGTTGGAGCGAGTCCAGAAGAGGAACATGAAAATAATCAGAGGGCTGAAGCACCTCTGCTCTGCAGATAGTCTGATACAGTGGAGATGGCTCAGTCTGGAGAAGAGAAGCCTTCAGGGAAACATAATTGTAGCCTTTCAGTACCCACTGGGGCCATCAAGAAAGCTAGAGAGAGACTTCTTACAAGCGCATTTGGTGATAAAACAAGGCAGTAAGGGCTTTAAACTGAAAGAAGGAAAGTTAGGTTAGACGTTAGGAAGAAATTCTTCACTAGAAGGGCCATGAGACACTGGAACAGGTTGCCCAGAGAAGCTGTGGAAGTTCTATCACTGGCAGTGTTCAAGATCATGTTGGATGTGGCTCGGAACAACCTGGTCTAGTAGAAGGTGCCCCTGCCCATGGAAGGGGCTCAGAACTAGATGATCTGTAACATCCCTTACAACTTGAACCATTCTATGATTTACAGAAAACCCCAGTATACACCTCAAGCTTGTATATGCATTTTTTCCAAAATGTATTACCTCTTCAAATTAAGACTTAATTTAACAGAAGGTCTCATTTTACAAATACAGAAGGAAAAGCCTTTCAGAGGTGCTGAACATCTCTCATAAGAGAACAAGATTCTACTTCTATTCATAAGACATGCCTAACAAAACCTTTTATAACAACTACTTTTTATAAGCACTTATTTTTTATCATGAGAATTTCATCTACTAAACTTGAGCCATAACACCACACCTTTTGCATTTGGAGATCTTTAACCAGTTCCTGAAAGTTTTCTTAACCTTGTCTCAGATGTCATCAAACAGATGTGCAGGGAAGAAAAGGCTGGTCACACTGCTAGTCAGTTACAGAGGAAGTAACACAATCCATATCTACTAAAGATAGATTTATGTGCTCTGTGCATTTCTCATATCTATTATTAATTTTGCAGTTCTCAACTCGATTTATAAATCAACTGCAAACTTTCTGCGAGTTTACTGGACAAAATAATTCATATTCAGAGACCCAAACTAAATTTAGGATAGGATTCACAGATTTAGACAAGGAATAATTTCTAACAAGTCTAGTCTCACCAACCACCCTAGAGAGATAAGAATGTTGGTTCCTAGAAGGCAATGTAAATGGTGCCTCCAAATTAGACATAAGTTCTAGGATGGAGTCACACCTGTTCCTAGTAATTTATATTCCTCAGTAATCCACACTGAACCCTTACGCGCTGAACAAGACGTTTTCTGCCTTTTTTTAATCACTATTCACTACAGCTAACGACAAAGTTTTGGTGATACAGAAGTATTTTCTCTCTTCTTTAAACAGATACGGTACCTGCAGAAAAACAGACTCCGCTCTTTCACCCGAAAGTCATTGACACCTTTAAGGGTGATAATACTGAAAATTACATCGCCAAGTCCTATCCGCATGATGTGGGTCACTTACCCTAATTTGTGAAGCAAATCAAAATCTTCTAATGCAAAGGTGTTGTATTCAAAGTATTGCCTTCCCCTAGTAATAACCTGAAGTGAGAAAGGATGCGGAGAGAAAAAAGAGAGGCGCAAGAGAAACATTACCCAGCCGAGACAGTTTTCAGTCCACATATATGTTTTAACTGCAATGCCTAATTACCCAGCGACGGCGATAATTGAGATGTAGCTGAGGACCAGCACCCAAAGGTCTGTCACCTGGGACGCCGGACACGAGCAAAGCAACCGCTTCGCCCGCTCGTCCGGCAAACCGGTGGGCACAGGAGCAGAGCCTGGAGGCCGCCCTACCACCGGGTGCAGCTGAGGCGGCAGCGGGGCTCCCGAGCAGGGCTGAAGGCGAGGACCAAGAGTGAAGGCGGGCTGGAGCGACTTCAGCAGCTCTCGCCGCCCGGCCCCCGGCCCGTTGCCCTTGGCGAGGAGCCGCTTCGCCTCTCCCCACCCACACCGGCCCCTCGCGTGCGGCGGCCGCCGCCGCTTTCCCTCGCTCGGGTTTGAACTACCCGCCCTCACCAACCGCTGCCTCCCCGCCCCCTCCGCGCTCGGCCCCGGCCGGGAGCCTGAGGAGACTGGGAGCGCGCAGCCCGCTCCTCGGGGACGCGAGGCAACACCAGCGAGGCTTGAACCGCTCCTCACGCTTTATACTTCAGCCCCTGCCGCACCCAGCCCACTGTTAAAGCGGCCCTGAGTCGTTCCTGCCCCTGCCCTGCTTCTCCTGAGGCGCCCAGCGAGGGTGAGGTTTTCCCGCCTCTGCCGGAGCCCGCTGCGCCCCCTACGGCGGAGGGCACTGGCAGGCAGTGGGGCAGCGGCGCTGAGGGGCGGCTTAGGAGTGCCTCAGGCACTCACAGCTAATAACCCTTATCTGCACCACTGCCTTTAAGCTTGGGTTGTAAGGGTGCTAGTTAATTTGAGTTAATTAGCACCTTTTAAACCGACAGCCCAGGACCAAAACAGTCACGGAGCGTTTGTCAAGTACATTGCCTTCAAATCCCTGACTCCAGCACCGCACATCGAGTGTCCCAGGTAGTGTTTGCCAGGGATTCCAGGAAGGACCATTCTCCCTGGCTACCGTATAGAGCACATTTTTCACACTTTGTCCTGTCGCGAACGGCCTAAGGGTTACTCCCTTAGTTACTCTCTTTAATTTGTTAAAGAGCTTGTAGTTATTCAGAACCTGGCGCCTGGATTTTGCTGTGGTTTTAGTTTTTCTGTATACTAAAAAAAAGGCAAACCAAAACCAAAAACCCGACCCAAATCAAACAAACACAAAACCGCTAGAACTACGACTATGTGAATGCCTGTTTTTCCTGGGCTTGGTAAGGTTAACGTGAGGCTTCACAGCGGCGGGGTGGGGAATGTCAGATCTGAACGAGAGACCTAAAACCGACTCTAAAAGCAACACCTACATTTAAATAAGCAAACTTCAGGCTTAAGTAACGTGATCCCTGTACGCGGGGTCTGCCTTCCCCTTTGGCAACTCCGCTCCTCCAGCCTCTCGCATCCCTCCTGGCGTGAGGCAGCCTGAGAGGGGCCCGAGGGAACAAGGGCTTAAAAATTCCCGACCCAGAACCGGCGGAAACTCACATTTTTAGGGGAAAGAATATCGGTTTATTTGACTACAAGGTAACAGTTATGGCTAAAAAGGGAAAGGCTCTTGGGGTATCTCCCCCTTCCTTTTTAAAAGGAGAAAATACTAGGAACTTTCTTTAATGTACTAAGAACTTTTCTGAAGGTGCTTTCTGTAGTACCGCCTATTTCGCAGGAACTGAATAAAACTGTTTTTCAAATATTTGTATGTATTTATAAAATACCTTCTCAGTAAAATTGGAAGCTTACTAGTGAGCACAGCAGCTGTAAGCTCTGTCTCCGTCACTCAAACCTGGATGGACTTATGCGAGTTGGATCAAAAATATCGAATAATATATAAAAGTCGTAATTGCGACATTTTATGCAATAAAATAAGTGTCACAATAGAAAGTGTGATTTAACCTAAAAAGTCCCTCTCCCAAAAACCCACCCCAACAAAAAAACAAGCAAGCAAACAAAAAAATCCCCAACCAAAACCTGCGAACGCTACTTCTAACAAGTAAAACGAGGTAAGACGTTCTGCAGCACTCGCACTGCGCTCGGTGGCGGCTGCATTTCCTTCCCCTGTCAAAAGTACCTGTGTCCCTGTGCCTTCCCGTCTCGACACACAAGCCTTTCCTCTCGCTTGCCTACCAATTCCCCAAGAACTATTTCACTTCGCGGGACAGTGGGACTCCCCCACATAATCTCAACTTTTTCTGCCACTCTAAATCCAAAGGAGCATCTTTAGGGTGGAATTTACCAGCCCACGGGAATGGGAGTTACTAAAGCGCTCCTCTTGTAAGGGGCGGGTTTTATCGGAAACGGCTGAAGTAACCGAAACTTTAAGATCTGGTAAAGCATCCTATTTTCCTAAGGGAATGGTTAAAGGATGCCAATAATCAAGCAATTACATTATCTTAATAATGGAGACATTATTTTAACAGGATTAACTGAATTTTTCATGGAGCTATTTTTAGTAAGTCCTCTTAAATGTATCGGTTTGACAAACGCAGTTTTAAAACACTAACGAGCCTAGAGAAATAATACCGGGGGGGGGGTTCATTTGCTTATTTAGGAGTTGGTAATTTCTTAGCAGGCGCTTACCAGGAAAGATAGAGCTCGGGCTGTTTTTCTCCTCTGTTTCAACTTCTTGGTACCCACCCAGACCAGCAGCTCCGTGGCGTAGGAAAGGTTGCAAGTAAAAACATATAACAATACCGCTGCCTTCCACAAACCGTCTTTCTTGCCCATGCTTTATTCTGGCACTCCAAAAGTTGTTTAGCTTTATTCTTACACAGCAGTGTGAAGAAGCAAGTCTAAAGTCATTACTGTGATTTCATTACGTTTAATTTAAACATAAAATTAGGAAAACTAAAACTATTTGTTATTACCGGAGTTTTTTTAAGGTAAGCTACAAGTCATATATGAAGGTGATTTGCTGGTAGGAGAACATCGATGAATTACAACTGATAAAACCTCATCCGTATAAATTTTGGTGCTTAGGAAACAATTTTTTATTCAGTATTCAGAAACAGAAAGGCACCTTTCCTTAAACTAGAGAACCTTTGAACGATCTCGTAGTTTAAATTGGCATATTCACAAAACATAGTATTCGTTAAAGATCTTGGGGGGAGAGATAAAGCAAAGATACCTAATTTTACAAAATATCGATCGAAGATTCAAAATTCCTACCGCCAGCGAGGTATAGACAGTGACAAGGAGCAACCGGTGTCGTTTCAAATCTTGCCTGCACTATTTAGTTCAGTACATCGGGAAACGCCGACATACGAACTTCTTTCATAATAGGACCTTAAAATGTGTAATATGTATGTTCGTAGTATGCAAGTTTGGCTTCAAATGATACCGACCACGACATCAAAATATCAAGATGCCGGGTTTATCCACGAATTTTAGGTAAAATGCTTCTGAAAACAGAGAGGACCTTGAGGTAAAACACCCCAGTGGTTTAAAACTCCGCAGCCATATAACCAGACCTGCCGCGGGGTATTCTGCATCTCGAGTATGCTGGGTACAGCCAAATAAAAGAATGAAAACACCGGGTACCTTGGGGCTGATTTTACCTAACCGTGCAGCTGCCTACTTTCTTCATTGACAACCGACACTGCTATTCATGCGGAAGCTTGCGTCTTAAAATAGTCTGTGTGCCTTTTTTTTTTCTTTTCCCAGGTGGTTAACACCCAGAACTGAATATTTATTACTTTCTCAAGCTAATTACTATTCATGACGCGGAGGCCGGCGCTGACGGCGGGGCGCAGCACGGCCCGCCCCCGCCGGCGCCGGGCGGTTCGTCATCACCGTGCGCCGGGGAGGCGGCGCGGCCGGCGGAGCTGCGGGAGCAGGCGAGCGGCGCGGGGCTGCTTCGGGCCTTCGGGTGTTCCCTTCGCTGCTGGGCGGTGGTGGCGTGGCCTTGGGGGGCAGGGAAAAGCCGGGACCAGCCTCGGGGGCTTCGTTCCTGCGTGCCAGACCCGCGGGGCGGTGGGGGAGGTCGAGATTGGGGCGGGATGGGGAGCCTGGGGCCTGTGGGCTGTGAGAAGGGCTGTGTGCCCTTCTCCTTCGTGGGCTCTGCGGGACGTGAAGGAGCAGGTTGGCCCCTCTTACGGGTGCATAAGAGATGCTCTGAAAGGGGGGCCTCAATAATATGTAAAAATACCTGAAGCGAGGGTGCCAAGAACATGAAGCCAGGTTCCTCTTTGTGGTGGCAAGCACTAGGGCAATAGGCAGCAGGCGGAAACTGAGACACAGAAGTTCCACCTGAATAGGAGAAAGATCTTCTCACTGTGCGGGTGACTGCGCAGTGGAACAGGTTGTTCAGAGAGGTTGTGGAGTGCCCCTCTCTGGATATATTCAAGAGCCATCTGGGTGCACTCCTGTGTCATGTGGTCTAGAATGATCCTGCTTAAGAAGGAAGGTTGGTCCAGATGGCCCGCCGTGGTCCCTTCCAGCCTTTCCCATTCTATGATTCGCTGTGGCGCTCTTGGCACATGGTACCCCCACGTCTCCACAGTGAATTCTGGCTGCACCCCTGCACACATCGGTGCATCGCTGTGCCTGTTGGCTCTGTCAGCTTGGTGGCACTTAGGTTTGCAGGGTATGTAAAGCTCAGCTAAACTCTGGCACCTCCCTGCAAAACACATAGGTGTAGTTCACTGCTGCCCTTAGCAGCTGTATAATTTTGCTGCACAAGCAGCACTAACCCAAGTTATTTAGCTACAACTGTGATCCACCTTAGTTCAGCTCTGTGTTTTAGAAGAGTCTGCTGTTTTCCAGTGCTAATGGGTGACTGCTCATATCTTACTGCAGTGTGCTGACACAAAAAAACAGTAGCATATGCAAGTTAAGATGCCACTATGGTTATGGTGTAGCATACTTGAAGCTGTAGAGTTTAGTGGATTTTTTCCAGTTGTCCTAAATGGAGTGACATAGTGGGAGTTTTAACAAGATGGTTTGTCAAGTGTTGATCAGGCTCTTAAACTATGAACTGTACCTGTCCTTCTTCCAGTATCATAGTTTTCCCAGCTGAATTTATACTGAAACAAACACTGAAAATCAGGGAAATAATCTTTGCTGTAATATTAAGCAAAAGCATCTGAGAGCCATTCTCATAAGGAAGCATCAAGAAGGCTATTTCTTGGCATAAGGGTTAGGAATTCTCATCCTCTGTGTCAGACAGAACAGCAATACAGACAACAGCAGCCTTCAAAAACCTACAAGGAAATATTTGAGTTCTAGTCTAGGCTTGCATTGGGTGGCAAAAAAAGTGTTTACTCAATCTATGTACAGTAACCACCTTAAAATTCATGGTTGCAAGCACATTTGCATATTAAGATAGGATTACTTAAAGCTTGGTAGAGTGTGGAGGCTATGTAACTATTTAATCTGATGCCATGAAGAACTACTTGTCTTCAAGTAAGTCTGGAAAATCAAAACCGTTATAGGGCGTTAAGAGGTTTTTGAAGAATAGCATTATCACTCTTGATTTGGTGGGATTTGAAGGGTGGAATTTCATCTCTCTGGCCCCTCATTGTTTGGGGGTTTTGTTTTGTTTTGTTTCACTTTTTAATTCCTATTACTCTTCTATCCACAGTCTGTTCCAGGATTTCTAATACCTTAGAACAATGAAAAGTATATTGGGTTAGCTAGTGTGTCAGAGGGAGAGGAAAGATGACAAGGCTTATCTTCTTTGTTAGCGCCATTGTTACATGAGTGATATATAAGAAATTATTGAATTTTATATTTCCAGCAAGGCAATTCTTAACATTGGCAGGAAGGAGGAAATAAAATATTACTCATTGGGATTTAATGTTTAAAATACTGTTTAATAGAAAATGTTGTGCTTTCTTCATGTTTGGAGGTTTTCGATACCAGATTGGTAAAGCTCTGTGAAACCAAACCTGATGTTACTTTGCTTTTAAGAAGTTGAACTAAATGACTTTCTGAAGTCTCTTTCAACCTCAATTAACTCATGTCTTGTGTATCAAATATAAATGGAATTTGTTTGTATTTACTTTTAAGGATGTGATTTCATCTTCTGTTACCTTTAGACTGAGATATTAAAATGATTGTGTATGCCTTGGAAAAAAACCAAACCCAAACCAAAAAACCCAAAACCCAAGCTAATGTGCATGTTGTGTATTTTTTGTTTAGAACATGGATTCACAGAAGGATGTTCAGCCTCCAAAGCAGCAGCCAATGATTTACATTTGTGGAGGTAAAGAAAAGGCATTAGTGATTTTTTTATTACTTGTTACTGGAGATTTGGTGTTTTAATAATATATCAATTTAAATAAAATGAATAATGCTTAGTCATTATACTGAAGGGTACATAGATACACACTGCTACTATTTATATCCTGATGATGTTTAAAGCTTTATGCATTGATGGTAACACATATATGGGGTACATATGCAGTGTTGTGGAAGTAATTCCCTAGAGCAAGGGTGGAGCTCCTTGATCTCTGCATGTTTTATTGTCAATGCTGTAAGGGCACTCAGCTTTCCCTGAAGTAGAGTACTTAAATTCTCTCTTACCTATAGATAATTCAACAACTTAAAAATTGGTGATTTTCAGGAATTCCTGAAATATTTTGTCTTTTAAGGAAACAGACTCTGGGCTTTGGAGGGCTGAGCTGAAATTTTCATTAGTAGACAGTCTAGTATCAAGTGTGGAATGTGTTCTGTGCAGTAATATTTGGGTGATTTTTAGCAAGATTCTCTTTTATCTTAATATAAATGAAGCTTGCTTTTTATTTTCTCGTTTTCTTTTTTTCACGGTATCTTGTTATCATTGACCTCTTCATACAGATTCACTACACTTGCTATGTTTGTTTGCCACAAATAGGAATTTGACTATCACAACTTTTCAAAGTTACCTGTGCATTAACAATGCTGTTTTTCTTTGCCCACTTCCTTTGTCTTCCTCTGTAACATCAGAATGTCATACAGAAAATGAAATAAAGGCAAGAGATCCTATCAGGTGCAGAGAATGTGGCTACAGAATCATGTACAAGAAAAGGACAAAAAGATGTATCCTTTTACAAGTGCACTTGAATGCATTTGGAAGCTGTGGATGGAGACAAGGGGAAACAGAACAGAAGTTCAAATAATTATGTAACAATTCTTCAGGGTCAAAAATCAATACAGTAGAGCAAATTACTATAGCACAATCTCTGCAGTGTGATTTGGCACCTTCATACCTTTCCTGGCACGTTCTCTTTTTTTTCCATTTTCTATGTATTATATATTAAGTTATGATGCTCTGCTCAGTAACGTACTGTGAATTGTTGATTCAGCCTCCTATTAAAGATGGCTTTTGAAATACTTTATGTAGATAGTTGTGACTTTAGATTTAGACAATCTCTGTCTTTTCCTCTCCCCCATTTTTTTTCAACCACAACATATTTTTTTCTTTAACTGCATTATTCCAGTGGTAGTTTTTGATGCTCGATGATGTCTGCTGAAGATAGTGACTTCATGATGTAACCTTTCTGATAACTTTGTTCTGTAAAACTGTTTCTGTGTAAATGCACACTCTTATTTGTGTTTTAAGAGATTGAAATATTAAAGTTTACTGTAATACTAGATTTTGTCTATATTGTCTTCCAGCAATAGATTTCTAAATCTGTTGTTTAAATTGTAGTCAAAGTAGGCAATATTTTTTAAGTTCAGTGATAACTGTATTCTTTTTGAGTTATCCTTGTTTTCAGTTCTCTTATCTAAACTTTATTTGCATATTAACTTTGCTAAATGTTCTTTGGACTCCTGTGAACTGCATAAAATAACTGTGGTTTGAAAAAATTCTACCGAAAATAAATAGAAGGATACAGAAGGCTAGGTTTGAAACAGAGCTGGATTTCAAAAGAGAAAATCTTAAAGGACTTCAGAGCACCCAATTCTGGCAGCTAGTTGTGGATGTGTCAAAAGTATGGATGTCTGGAAGTGTGAAAAAAATCATTTCTCTTGAAAGAAGAGGGAGAGGGAGGCAAGGTAAACATTAAGAAGCAATGTGGAAGCAGAAATTTCCTAAGTACTGTTTGACTTGTTTGTATTCAAGGAAATTGAATACAAACATTCAATTTGTTACAAAGATTATTTGGGCAGCATCCCAAAACTAAAGTGGGATCTTGTTTTGCTTTTCAGATGACTTCTCAGGGGCCTGTAGTAAGTCGTGGGTTTGTGATGATGAACCAAAACTTTTTGCATCTCTCCATTTGGAATGTGTGTTACATAGTAGTACTAAAGTATACTCCAACATACTGCTGGACTGTGTGTGCCTGATCTCAGTTTTGATGGTGCTAATGGTGCTGTTGAGGTAACTTGCTTAACTCATCACTGTAATAATATCTTTTTTAAGGTCTGCATGACTGTGTGCTGGCTTATAAATGAACTGCAGTGGCTTGTTATAGGGCATTAAAAAAGCATTCTGAGAAGCTATTTTGGAGCTGTTTGGTTAAGATTTTCTTAGGTATCTGATCTATGCTATTAAGACTAGATTTTTTCGTGGAAACCAGATACACTGGTGTATGTGTGATAACCTTTTTTACTACACGGTTGCAATCAGTTCACCAGTCTGGCCTGCACAGCGTGCACCTTGTGCCTGCATGGCAGAATGAAGGGGTCGGCTAATGACACGGCTGCTCAGAAGGGTGAGGAGGAGCGGGCAGGAGCAGGCTGCCGAAGGTCGCCGGCAAACGGAGGCGTGTTTGGCCCCTCTGCGGGCGCGCCGGGTGCCTCTGGCTGCCAGACGAAGGCGGCGAAGAGCCCCCGCTGCCCTCGGGAAAGGGCGCGGACCTGCTTTGGAGAGCAGCGCCGGGGGAGCGCAGGGCTGACGGGCAACATTGGTGTGGGCGCCTGGGGACACCGGCTTTGGGAGACGGACGGCTTGCTCTCCGCTATGTAAAATACTACGCTGAAAACACAAGGGTGATGCCTATTAAAGCTGCAGCCCCGGGTGCTGTATTTCTGCCCGCCCTCAGCAGCCTCTCCCCTCAGCCCCGGTCCCCGCCCTGACCCCAGCCGCGCCTGCGCGGCCTGAGCGAGGGACGGGCGGCCCCGGCTGCGGCGAGGGTCGGGCTGTGTCCGTGTCTCGGAGACAGCGCGGCACCGGGCAGGTGGGTGGCGAAGAACGACAAGCCCCGCCGGTGTCGCTGCTGGAGCCCGGCGGCGCTCTGTGGGAGCCTGGCCGGGGCGTCCCTGGGGCGGGCAGCGCCGTGTCCTTGCCGCCATGTTGTACATAGCAACAGTTGCTACACGCGGCTCCGGCGGTGCGTGAGGGGAGCCTTGGGTGCCGGCTTGGAGGTAAATCCCGGGCTGCGGCCGGGGGATGCGTGTGGAAGCTGCATTGGAGAGGGGCGCGCCGGGCTGTGCCGGGGCTGTGCCGGGGCTGTGCCGTGGCTGTGCCGGGGCTGTGCCGGGGCTGTGCCCTCGAGCAGCGGCGCAGTTCTGGTCACCGCGGTGCCCGAGAGCTACGCTGGGCAGCTCCCTCACGTCCTTGGGAATAAACGAGAAAAACCAATGGTGATAAGCTTTTTATTCTTCTTTAATTATTTCCTGCATTTGTCCCTCTTTCCGTGCGTGTTGTTCCTTTTCCAGTACTGAAATGGTAAAGTCTTGGGGCAGAATCTCTATGCAACACCTAATTATGACCAGTTATTATTTAAGTGATACTGTATTGTAAACATTTTTCTGTAACTACAAATTAATATGTGCAATTATGCAAGACATTAGAACATAATTATTTTAATTTGATTTGTAACTACACATAGTTATCACATACAAGCTAGTTGCCCTTACTGTATTTCTTAAAAATAACTGATTACTTCATGCACTATATGAAAGGGGAAAAAGAGAAGAATTTCAGCTCCATAGAGCTTGTGATCAAAATAGAAAAAGATGCAGATGAGCAGATCAAAGGTACAGGGAGATGGAAATGTCCCATTTGAATCCCTCACTTCATCAGTTACAGACTTACTGGAAAAGATTCAGATTACTGCTGTAATATAATCAGGGACCCAGAAAACGCAGTTAGTGAGGAAAGAAAATTGAATTTATTTTGGCTACAGAGAAGCCAAAGGTTTTCATTCTTTCAGATGCACTGCACTGGTTAACGTCTTGCCTCTGAAAAAAGGAGTGTCCTCCACTATCTTCTCCTTCGTGCTTATCCCACTTGCTTAAAACAGGTATGTGTTAAATAAAACAGAACGCGATAGGCAAAAATTGGCAATTTTTCTTTAAGTGGTCTTTCTGAGATGTTCTGCCTTGCAGAAGCAGTAGAGGTGCATACTCTTACAAATCATATCTCATACTTCTGTCAGTAAACCTCTGTCAATGACAGTTCATGTGATCAGGCCTTCAAATCTGTTATTTTTTCTTTTAAAGGTCTGCTTGCATGAGAGAGTGGAGTGTGAGCAGGTTTATTCCTTAAATTGGCATTACTTCAAAATGTAACAAAGTTTACGGAATCACTTTTTTTTTTCTTTTAATATTTAGTTATGGGTGACGAGTCAGTACCATATTTGCTGGGTGAAGGAACCACTAAAACATATCAAATACCTATTAGTCATCTGGACTACAAGTTCATTGAAAAATGCACAGATGTTAAGCACTTGGAAAAAATTCTCAGGGTATTAAGGTAAATTTATTTTTTTACCTTCATTAATAATGTTATTCCTGTTCTGTAAAACTTGAGGGAACCCTTTTCTATATACTCTTACTTGTCTGAACCTGTTTGTGACTTTCTAATTAAAAAAATAAAATACAAAATTAAAGTAATGTTACTAAAAGTGTCCAAATGATAACACTAGAAATCCAAGTCCTTATTTAGCCATCTAGAAGGTTCGAGTAACTCAATGCCAGGGGTTTTTTTCAAATGTTGCCACTCTGTTTTGGTTCTCCATGATCCATGTTGCAAGACTGGTAATTTCAGATGCCACACCTGTTTAACTTTTGCTGTAAATGACGCAACCTTCTTTTTTAATGAGCTCTGTGGTGATAATTTTGAATTGTGGATGTGAGCATTGGAAAATGGTTGAAGGTTAACTGGAATTTTCTAATACAAATGTTATTAGATGATAGTAAGATTGGATTGTAACAGGACAGTAGTCATCTGCAGTCACTGTAGTGACTGCGCATGGAGGGAAACACGGAAGATGTGGTGCAGTTTAGTTCTTTGTCGTTAACATTTATATCTTTGCATTTTAAAGGTCTGGTGAAGAGGGATGTTACCCTGAACTCATGTTGTTTTGTGAAAAGCGTATTGAGCATTTAGATCCAAGGAGCAAGGCTCTGAGGAAAGATAAGCCTGCAGCCACGGCTTCTGATTTCACAGCTCAAGAATGGGAAGCAATTAATAGTGAGCTGATGGTACAGTATCTAATTTATAATGGTGCATAATATATTCACTGTGATGTATCAATCTTCTTCTTGTGCCTAAGTAGAATGTAATTATTTGATTAAAAGAGGAAATTATCAAAGATTATGTTGGGTTTTTAAAGTTATTTTCTTGCGTTAATGTCACTGAACCTTAAATGCCCATTTTAACTCTGCAGGTTTTTTTTTTTAGATCACTTTTTATTCAAAAAAGCACTATTGCTTTTTGTCTTAATTGCTTTTTCCCATTAAGAGCAGTGCTTTTTAAGGATAATTGCTCCTCTGCCTTAAGGTAAAAATATATTATTTATTTTCAGAGCTGGCTGACAGAAATGAATGAAGATGATAAGAAATCACAGTTCCTGAGAACAGACACACCGAATGAAAGACAAGATAACTTGCCTCCCATTCGTTGTTCCAGCAGCTGCCTTCCCACTAATCAGGTATCTCCAGTTTTTTGTGTTAATTATAAGTGTTAATTACAGGTTTTTCTAAAACTGGGAGATTTTATATGTACGAACTTCGAATCATTGTGCCTTTCTTCCTAGATTTATTTTGTTAACCAGAAAATATAAACCTTTAAGCTCACTTGCAAGAGACCAATGCTTAAACAAAAATGCCTTCTTAGTACTAGCATGTGTATTGTAATAATATTTTAATTCTGATCAAGAATTCACTGCTGAAGCAGATCTCCTTAAACACCCTTTTATGTTCTTCAATTCATATTTCAAAGTACTGTTTCAGCATGTGAACTGTGTTCCTTCTGGATGAAGTTATGTTAGAGATTTTCTCTAGCTGCCAATAGGCTTTTGCTCCATGGGGCCAGTCAGGTGCTAGTCCAAAATAAGCACCCTGGAACACATACAGTGTGGGTGTTAGACCCTCTGCTGCAATTGTTTATTCTACAGCCACTCCTGTATTGGGTGGTGCTGGTGTATATGTAGCCTTTGATTGCGCTTGTTTTATACCTTGTGTTGGTATTCCCCCTGCAGTCATACACCATGCTTCCTAATTTAGCCCTTAAGCAGACTTCAAACACAAATCTTCATAACTACAGAACAAATATTTATATTTTTTCCTATGTATTAGTTTGTTTATGTTTTGATTGTTTTTTGGTTTTTTTTTCATTTATTTATCTGCCTGAAATCAGTTTTTTCTGGCCAGCTTTTCCTGCTAATACTAAATACAGTGCTACTGAATGGATTGGCAGACAAGTAGGCGTGGATGAGATTTTTTTGAATTGTCAGGTATTGTGGATCATTTCAGTTTGATTCTCAAAATCTTCTTGGACATTCTGGGTTGCTGCTGTAAGAAATTCATTAAGCATTGTTCTTTTTGAAGTTTTGTGAGTCAGAAATGTTAGGAAGGGATCCTTACACATCATGTGATATTTCTTACCAATTGCAATTTTTCTTGAATAATTATGTATTAGTAAATGCCTGATTTGTGTTCCTGTGTTGTCAGAAACTACTTCTTATTGTCAGCTGGTACATAGATGTTGGACCAAGACGTTTGAGATAGCTAGGCAGTCTCTGTTATGTGGTATACAAAGAGGCTGGGGATTCCAGTGAATGTTTTATAAGTGGTTAGTATTGAGACTAAGGCATGCTTATGTTTGGTTTGTGGGGGTTTTTTTTAATTAATGTGTACTCTTTCATATTTTGCAATGTATGTTCCTCTTGACTATCCTATTTCGCTGAGCGCAAGTGTGCCACTATAGCTTTATCCTTGATTCATGTCCTGTATAACTGCTAGAACAGAAAATGGTATAATACCAAGTGAACTCAGTAAATCCAGTTTAGAATATAAGCATAAAATTATGGAAAATGTCTTGAAATCTAGGATACACCATGTTACTGGTGGAGGATGTGTTCTCCACCACAAAGAGGATGTGGTCTCCATTCAAAGACAAAATATTTATTCACCTTTCTTTTCTCCTCCTCTAAACCATACAACAGTCTTCAGGTCAAGTTTCGTTCTTTTGTTCTCCATACAAGGTTTAAGTGTTAGCATTATTACCCAGGAAACCTAGATACAGCTTTATGCTTTACCTGTGGTATGTGATTTCCATTCCTTTTGTCTAAGCAGATGGCCTCTGAAGGAGCTGTAACCTGTCCTGGAAGAGAGAAGGGAAGCCTGAAATATTTTACGCAGCAGTACAGTTATATCACTACTAGAGCCCTACTGAATAAAAAGAAGCTGTTTGTATAGCATACACTAAATTTATACCTGTAACATGAAATTTCAAAAAAAAAAGAGTAATATACATAACCAGCTTTTCTTTCTTTTTTTTTCTTTCTGATAAAGATATGTGTCATCTTACAGTTTTTAAGCATGTTTGGCTAATCAGTTGGGACTATAATTATTTTTCAGACTGGCTGACATATAATTTTGTAAGGGGGATCAAGTTTAAAGTCATTGTGATAAATTTATCCTCCCTGCTGGAAAGAGATGCACAAAGCTTTCCATAATTTAATGCTGTTACTTGGTTGGAGACTGTTCATCTGATCTGATACATAAAAAGTTCAGCATTTTCAATGAATCCAATTCTGGAAATCATTATTGACCCTAAACCAGTGAATTGCACTAATGAATACAAGTTTGGTAAATGGAAGCATCTTGTTTTGTCTGCAGTCAGATTTTCTTGCTGATACCATATGTAGGTATAGTTTCAATTCACTGCTGATAGTTTCTAACTCTATATAGTGTTCTCTTTTTGTTGGTGTGAATCCATGGGGAGGATTTTCCAAAATTGGACTGAAAAAGAGTTAAGTTTATGCAATATCTCCCTCTGTAACACAATGTGGAAGTTTCTGTCTTACACCCCCGTCTTCCTGTCACGCTGTCCAGAACTGTCTTAACTGTCCACACTGCATAATCATTATTTCGCCTGCCTCATTTTGTCCAGGAGAGAACTAAAGCATGTGTTTAAAGATATTCATATTCAAAAAGTGTATTGATGGGATTTCAGCTTAGGTGCCTTTGCCAAACATGGTTTTCTAATACTCTTCCAGAAAGGTTTCTGTCCTCAGATACCTCCTCGTGCTACAGCCCACTGCATGCAAAATGCATACAAGTTTTATGTTACAAAAATCCACTGTGATAGGCTCTACATAGCCTTTGTGTTGTTTCGGATGTCCTGAATTAAAAACTAGCACTGGATAGCTGCCATAGAATAGTAATGTCTTAGGCCAGCACACAGGGCCCACAGGAGAACCAAGGCCAAGTTGTGTCACCCGTACTGAAGCCAATTTGTGTGTTTCTCTTTGGTTCAGAAAATTTTCATTGGGCTTCAAACCCAGTGGGACTCATGCATTATGAACTATGGCAGGAAACATGACAAGCACAGAGATTTTTTTTTTTTTTGATTCCACGGCATGCAAGCATACATTTTTCATCAAAGCCTCTTGGATGAGATGCTCTGAAATATTACTGATCGATTCTATTGGAACCACAACTTGATTACAAGTATTTCCAAAATATGAGACCTAGAATTTTTTAAATTGTGGATTTTTGAGTCAGTATTTCTGCCTTATGCCTTAAATGTACATGCTATAGTTCTCTCCCTAAGCTGAAGTTGCATTAGTGTAGGTACCTTATGAGAGTTTCTTCTGAGAGTTTAAATACTTTTGCTCGCTTAAATTAAGGACTTCTGGTTTGAAAAAAAATGACTTGATATTTATTAAATGAGTACATTTATAATATACACCAAGATGGATATATAATGATTACTCATGTTTCAGGAAGGCATATTTAGGAGTTCCCTCCTCTGAACGTGTGCTGATCGCTAAACATATTTGTCATTTTGTCTAGCTTCCTGAAAGGCATAACATTAAGAGTAATTCTGGAGTTATATACTACAAAAGTTTGTGTAACCTAACATTATAGATAGTCAGCAGTGTTTACAGGAAGGATCACATTTGCATTATGTAAATTGAAGTGTTTACATCCAGCTGCAGAAGTATGACCTTGTTACAGTGTCACTACTGGTAAAGCGAGTTTAAGAAACTTCTAATCATTTCTTTGGTCCAGTTTATCACATGCTGAATTGAACTGGTACAGATATTTGGAGACTGTACTGTAATCTCTATCAGATTGTTTGTTTAAACACAGAAAATTGTGTATCTGCAACTCACCAAAGAATTACACTGGTCTAACTCGGTGAATGCTGGATTGCAAGGTAAGAGGAGAATTGAATGGCCAGGATAGGGTAGATGGGAATATTTTGAACTGGCTGCTCCACTGTGAGATACCTGTTTGGAACCACACCTTGCTATTAAGTATTTTGAAGTCAACAAGCAGGGAGGGACATAGAAGAAGCATATTCTCATGACAGAGGTAGAAGAGATGCCAAAGGTGACAGCTATGGAAATAGACTCCATTAGTGTACGAGATGCATTGAGATACAAGGCAATCAAATATGATTGTCAGAACTGATTGTTGCAGGAGGGTCCTCAAGATAAATTTTACTCAAAGCAAGCCTCAACGATGGAGCTTGTCTAAAATCTAGAATGAATGTAAATAATCTTGGAATTTGCTTTAGTGAAGTGATAAATGGTCAAAAGAAGTCCAGAAACTACTTTGAAGTAATTTATTTGCAAATTTGTTGTGAGTGTTCCAGGGACTACCAAAATCTATGCATTGAATTCTCTTGGGAAAGGGAAGCCTAAAACCAGGTTACTGATTCCATCTCAGTGTCAAGCACCTCATCACAAGGCTGGGTTTTCCCAAGACTGAGTTCTCCCTTGCTGTGTTGAAAGGATGGTTGGGAAGATGGCATCACAAGATACTAATTAGAAAGTTTTACTCAGTGCCTCTGTGATGTGACAGGACAGCAGACAAAAAGTGTGAGACTCAGGAGCTCCTCAAATTACAATGATACGTGAAATGCATCAAGATTTTCTTTAAATCAAGATGAATTATATTTTTAAGACTGAGCTGAGATTAGTCACAAATAGTGCTGGTTACTAGGAAAATATGTACTGTAGAAACAAAACAAAAAAACCCACTGTGAATTCCACTGCAACAAATTGTCTTACAGGCTGCCTGTTTGTTTCTCTTCTAGAACAAAAAATTGCAAAACAAACAAAGAAGCAAGAAAAACATACCACGGGATTACAGTGAATGGGACAAGTATGTTAAATCCCTATACTTCAGTTTTTAATAAATCTTATTTGTTTAACTAGGGAACGGAGTTGATGTATTTTGCAGAAACATAGTATTAAGGTCAGCATTTCAGGGAACTGTAACACTGAGGAATCTTTGGTTTTTCTTAATACATATTCTGTTAAAATGTGAATGACACCTTGTGTTGCTAACAGCTGAGAACAAGTTAGTCTGTAGTTTTGTACAAGCTGTGTGAAATACAGTAAGTCAGCAGAAAAATAAATAAAAATTGATTACTTAATTGATGAGATTTTTGAAAACAGTTCCAAAGTTATTTACAATGGACTTATAAATATGGACTTCTCTATATCTAAAGCCACAGTTCTAAAATGAAAACAAAACTGATGAATACTTACTCCTGCACTGAACCGCACTAACTTCAAAGAATGAGCTTCAGGCAGGTGCATCAGATGCAATTTACTCAGGTGCAATTGCACATAATAGAGGCTTAGACAGTAACTATTTTAGAATGGATGAAGCTCTGATACAAAGACACTCCACGTCATGTAATGGTGGTGTATCACCCTCCCACATTATGTGGCAGGTTGATGCCCAAATTGTTGAACATGGAAAGCGAAAAGCACGTACTTATGTTGTACATAGTAGAAGCTTTTCTGTCGTTCCTGAAATCTGGAATATCTGTAGAATCTGGAAAATCTGTAGAATCAGGGTGAGGAGACACAAGTTTCCAGTGCAGTAGATGGGGATATTGTGGGGTTTAGGTAATGAAACTATACCCCAACGCCCCTACAAAAACCTGTTCTGCATAAGTTTTGCATAGCAGTTATTTTCATGCATGTATCTTTCAGAAATCGGTGCCTTCCTGCTCAAATGTGGACAAAGAAAATAGGTTATAAAAAATAATTTCTGCAACAATTTATTCTTTCATTCATTTATTCTTTACTCGTTACTGTATCTTTCCAAAGTAATCATGTGCAGATTTTGTTTATACTTTTACCTACACAATCTTTAAGTGCTTTAGCATGCTGATAGTAGTACAGGTTGTGAATTTTCCTATAGAGTGTATTTATTTTGGATTATGAGTCTACTGAAACAGTCATTTGAAAGACATTTTCTAATTTAAAGCATACCATGTTTTTAAAATGTTTTGAGGATAATTTCAAAACTTTCAAATAATTGTTCAGGCAATTTCTGAACAAAATCTTTTGCCTCTTATTTTAAAAACATGTATTTGAAATACGATTAATTTATAGTAAGTAGATAAAACTAAGCTAGCAAAAGATCAGATTCAAAATGGAGAACAGTTAGCCTTACAGGAAAAGGTTTTGAATTGGTTCAGTTTTCAAAAAACAGTATCTCGATTTCAGAAAGAAATTATTCATATCGTCAAGATTATTGTGAAAAGAAAAGGCTATTTTTCATTGCACCCTGCACAGAAAAGCAGTAAGAATAATGTTTCTGTATAGTGTAGGAATTTAGTATTATTATATTTATTTTATAGTATTATGGCAGCAATATTTCTTTGATGTACATTCCTAAACATTGTTTTCAAAAGCTGTTTCAGAGTAGCTTCGCAAGTGTCTGAGACTACTTATCTCAAGTTTACTGTACAAATTCCTTTGAAGCTGTTTCTTAGTTATTTTGGCAGAGGTTAATAGAGATGTTTGATAGGGCTGGGATGGAGCCTGATGATACTGTTTCTTAAATTTTACCTCTCTTTTTTGGGGGACATGGTGAGAAGGTGAGGCAGAGATTTTTCTTGGTCACCGATAAGTGGACACAGCCTGTATCTCTTTTCCTTTGGTTTATAATGGAAATACAGTATGCCTTTCTATCAGCTGAGGAGTCTTGCTCTGCAACATTCTTGAATTTGTCATTTTATTTATTAAAGGTTCGATGTGGAAAAGGAATGTTCTAAAATTGATGAAGACTGTGAAGAAAGTAACTCAAAAGCAAGATTCTTCAGTAGGCCAAGTCTACCTATAATTGAAAAGAAAATTGACACAACTGGTAATGTCTTAGAAACATAGTTTTTCTTTAGTTGTAATACTGTGTTGTAGAGTATGAATACAAACTGAAGAAGTGTATCATAAAGTGCCTTTTTTCAGCCTCTGGAGATGCTAAAAGTTGTTAGATCATCAAGTGAGCTTGAAGCCATGTTTGGAAAAAATCTAGCCTTGCTTAATAAACAGTAAGAATGTTTATGTTGTATTTAGTTGAGAGCACTAGGTAAAGAAGTAAAGCATACATCTGGTATTATAAATGAATGATAGAGGTTTGCCAGCTGCTTTTTTCTTGCCCTCTGAATTGTATCAGAGTGCCTATCAGAAGTATTTAAGGCTTTATTACAGAAAGTAAAATACAAATTTATCTTTTAGTAAGCCATGTGCTTTTAAAAAAATGCAGACTATGAGATTCAAAGTATTTTATCTGACTTTTGGTTACATCTGTGCAAGTTGCTAGTTGTTGTGTTGAAATATTTTTTGCTAGGAATGACAAAGAGAGAGAAAATTTTTATTGCTACTCGTGAAAAAGAAAAGGGCAATGAAGCCTTTGCCATTGGTGATTATGTGGAAGCAGTGACATACTACACTCGGTGAGTAAATACTATTGTGTTCTTTTATTTTAATGACTCTTGCTTGTGAATGTTGTTTTTAGGTCAATATAATTGAAGCAACTCCTTATTGAAGCAACTAGTGACAATTAGATTATTTTCAAAGGGGCAAAAAGATTTGACAGAAGAATATTTAAAGTAGTGATGCATCACTACTTGATCAGAAGAGAAGGGGCTAGATAGTGATAGAATGCATTCTGCAGGTGTCACTAACTTCTTCAGATTTTCAAACCATTGAGATTCAAAGGCATGTCTACAAAAGTAAAAGGATAAGCAGAGTGTTGAGAAACTAAATTAATTACAAACGTAATTTAACTCTGTGCTTTGAAATGGTAAGGGCTTAAAAAAACCCAAAAATCAGAAGTGTCAGAGTTGTCATTTAGAAATTTAGAGTACATGGGAATCTTGGGGTATTAATTACCAGTGGAAACTTAGGGTAATGATATGACACTACCGTGAGATGAAATGTTAAGATAATTCACATGTTGAATTGTCTATCATATGGTAGTGGGATATGATATTACAGTGGGATAACCTTGGAAAAAAGTATGAGAATGTTAATGCATTTGTGGTCAGTGCAGGTAAGTATGGAGAAAATTATGAACAGAAGTAGTGTGAAACAGCAATAAAGTAAATATTTAACAGCTTTATGTTTAGGAAGTATCATTCATATTGTCACTGAAGGAGCCAGGGTTTTGTAGAACAGCTTATGAAAATTTACCTGGAGGTTGCTGATATAGATAGATATCTGTATGTGTGTGTGTGCACTTGTAATGATATTCATAGAGCACAAGCTGCTTAACTGAGGCATTTGATGTGTGATGATTTGTTGTTGTTGACTTGCAGCCTTAAGATCTTTCTTGTTTGGTTGTTTTACACAAACATAAAAAAATTCTATAGCTGTATTTCATATACAGTAAATAAAATACAAATACATAATATAAAAATAAGTTAAAATGTCTGCTTTTGGAATATAAATAAGGTACTAATTACTAAGGATAGGCAGAATCCTTTCTAATGGAGAGGAGTTTTTTCATATTTGACCCCCATGGGGCATTGTATGCCTTCTGAAATTATATTGACACCATGCTGTTCTAACTGGTCACCTTTCTAATCCTATCTGAAATCTATTTTCTTAGAGTTACAAATATTTAAGTCAAATATTTTAGAGTGAATTGTTAATAATCTGAAGGGGTTATCTGTATATGGCTAGAATGGAAAAGGTATAGTCTGACCTCTTACTCTTACCCATTGGCTTTCTTGACTGGCTTGTCAGTCTCTTGCCTGTTCCTCTTGTGCGAAGACAAACCTTCACACACTGAATCACTGTTTAGACTAGAATGCATCTGCTCTTCTTCCTCACCCTTCTAGCCTTTCTAAAGAGCATGCACAGATTATCCCACCATATCTGTTATCCCACTGGGATCATAGCTGCATAGACCCTTTATTATTTTTTTGTTTCCCGTGCGTTGTGCATTTGTGGACAAGCATTTGAGACTGTTCTTCAGCCATGTTTTTTTCACAAGGAAAGTGTGAGTCTGTTGCAGTGTGCTGTCCCCCTGGCACTTCCATTGCTACTCTTTCCAGTGAACATAGTTTGGGGTCTTCCTTGCAACATTAGCAGGGTGGTTGACAAAGACTCGCTTACACCATTTTGTTGTATGCATCCTAGCTGTCCTTCTTGTTACAGAAGCTAAAGCCCTACCTACAATACCAGCCCTGCAGCCAGACATGGACCTGGACAGTGCATCCACTGCTACCTGAGTCTTTCCATTTTACAAGCAAGATCAAGGAGAATCCCATGTGTTCCCCCCTACCACCATGCTCTTCATCATAACCCCCAGAGTTGTGTAGTTACTCTTCATACTCTCAAAGGTTTCATTTGGCAGTTTTGTTGGAGTCTACATGGATAGCAGGAAGAGGTAGTAGTCTAAGTGACAGATGAGCCATGGCATCTTCTCTGCAACATCTCAGGTCTAAGCCCTGGCAAGCAAGAGGCCTCTGAAGACAGTAAATCTAGTTGGTGGGTGGTTGCCACGGTCTCAGAGGAGGGAGTTTCTAACCACTATTGTGGTTAGAATACCAGTATTAACATCGCTATAGTACTGTTTTCAGCTTCCAGTAGTGAAGTGTTTCTAGATTTCTAACTATGAGTCTAACATGGTCAATATTCCCTTTCTTTTAGGAGTATATCAGTAATACCAACTGCAGCCGTGTATAATAACAAAGCTCAAGCAGAAATCAAACTTCAGGACTGGGACAGTGCTTTGCAGGATTGTGAGAATGTACTAGATATGGAGCCTGGCAACATAAAAGGTAAAGTAGAAAATAAAATTGCTCTTCAATGTATTATTTTATCTCTACCAAATAACTAACAACACGTATCATTTTAATTGAGCATTAGATCAGTTCTAAGTATAAATAAGGAAACAGCGTAGCTCCCCACAGCAATTTTAATGGTTCTTTGGGGCTTAGTGAAGTTTTATGCAGTTCATCTTGTTGATCTGTAATGGGAATTCTTACATGGCAGCATGTTTTTCATATGATAAATAAAAGCCCTCTCGTATTCGTGCAGTGCAGTGTTTCCACAATACCCACATTGAATTATAAATTAATTTAAAAGTGACATGAAAACAATAAAGTTGCTGATTTATTCCTTTCTGAAGTCAAGGACTTGAATGTAGCTAACTGCATTTGCATGGACGGAGGGGGAGCATTTGAAAACTATGGAAAGGTGTTTCACAATTCGTGCTTGCTGCCTCAAAAGATGTCATGTGAAATTGCAGCATTAAAAATGATGAAGAGAACAGTTACTACTAATATAGACTAATATAGAAATAAGTGTAGAATTTTAAAAACTGCATAACTACACTTCCTATGTCTAGAAAAAATAGTGTACTTTCACTTTTTACTGTAAGTACATAAATAATACACTTTGTTCTTTTGTAGCTTTGATGCGTCGTGCCACTGTACACAGTCATCTGCAGAATTATCAAACAGCTATAGAGGATCTGAATAAAGTGTTGTCTATTGAACCAGAAAACTCTATGGCTAAGGTAAAGATCAGTGAGTTGAATATGGCTAGAAAGAAATTGTATGCAGCTGTAGCATAAAGTGAGTACAGTTTATGTTGTTTGATGTAACTATGAGTTTTGAGGACACACTCAATCTGCTGTGCCATTGATCAGTTTGCTAAGACCACATGTGGTGGAAATTTGGTACTTGAACATGGCCAGATTTTCTGTTCAGGACTTGGATGTGAGCAAAAGTCTTCTCTATTAATGTGGTTTAGGTACCTAAAACATTTTCTGCTGAACATGCTTGCAGTATTATTGTCTTGCTGTTCAAAGCTATTTGGAAATCTCTCTTGAAAAGATTCATTGGGAAAGGTGCATTTAAATTTGAATACATAATGAAAAGAAATTCAACAGAGATGGCCAAGCTTTTGTTGTTGTAGTGGTAAAGTTAACCCAAAAGAAGAGGAGCTGGTTTCTATCCTTGCTTCAGCATGATGTTATAAATTCCCATTTCTCATCTCCAAGGTAGAGTGAAAAACCTTTCATACCTTCTGATAAATCTGGACCCTTCATAACCAGTTTTGGATCAAAGAAAGCCAGATGCTTTCTTTGAAAGTCAAGGTCAGGATGTGGTCCTTTTACTGCTACTACTTCAGCTGTTTAGGAGAGGATTGGTTTGTGTCCTTTCATTGGTATCTTAGGAAGGGTTTGCAGGTTAGAACAGTCCTTGCATTTGGACTCTACATGTCCTGAGAATCTTGCGTACTGGGCAGTTTTGATAGTAAACTACTCTTTGTATGTTAATTATTAGTCCATCATACTACTACCCTCCCAATGTTTTTACTTATGACTTCTGGATGCTGTGCAATTGTCTCACCCTCTGAATTCTGTCCAGCTCTTGTTGGTGGCATAGCTGCTAGCTTGCTCATTGCTGCTTCTTTCCATGGAGTTATTTGATCACCACTATTGCTTGAACCAATGAAAGGAGTACAAGCCTCTTGTGTCAAATTCACCACATACAGCATTTGTCCCTTTTAGGGTGTTCCTGGAGCTAAGTTCCTGTCCAGAATAGTTCCTGAGTTTCACATCAATCAATCACATGTCTCTAGATCTGAGTTCTAAAAGAGATTTTGGTCTTTTTCTTTTCCTGTTTATAAAACTGAATCACTAAATAGCTTGTGAGCCTGTGATGACAAACTCTACAACAGTCTTTGTGAAAAGATGTATCAAACAGGCTGTGCTGAGCCTTCTTATAATACAAGACATAGATAGTCACTCATTTGGAGTACACTCTATCAGTTTGTTTGCTGAGCAGTGCTTTTGTAGCTGAAAGCAGATGTCTGTACTTTGTTCTTATCCATGCCAGCTATTATGCCTTGGCTGGCACATCTAGAAAGTGCAAGTGCTTGGCAGAGCATTTTTTCAAGTTTCTCATTGCTTGGAGGATCCTCAAAACCTTTTTGAGCTAAATATGAATGTATGGAACATATGCAGAGTGCATGTTTATATCCAGAATGACTAATACAAAAGTGAATTGGTTGTCAGTAACTGGAATTCTTCAAGGTACTTTGTCCATACGAATCTTTGCTTGATCCTGTTCTTACCTTTTTCTTGAGACAGGAAGTACTGAGATGGCACTTCCTTGCACAGCATTGACTTAAATTTGGAATACCACATAATGTTGGGTGTGTCTTACTCTGCTTTTACAGTGTAAAGTGATTTAGTGGTTTATGAGTTACAGTGATAGTGCTGGGTTAACATTTGGATTTGATCTTAAAGGTCTTTTCCAACCTCAGCGATTCTAAGTGCAATTAAAGGGGTTTTTTTTCAGTAACAGAAAAATGTTATGGAATGAGAAGCTGTTTGATCATCTAATTGCAGCTCATACAAGAGGAGCAAACCTTATCACTATCCAGCAGTGTCCTTCTGCTACACTATTAAGAGAATGTTGTCTCTTGGTTCTAGTTCTCTTAGTTATATTTCTCCATCGGATGTCCATCTGACATCAGATTCTCCATAGCATAGCATTTTGATTTTAATTTTAGGCTTTTTTGGCCTAAACAGAGAACCTGTTTTCCACATCTCTTCTTAGTAGACCATGCCAGATCTCATGATCGTAAATCTACTTTTTTTCCTTTGAATTTAATTTTTTTTTTTTGCTTAAGCAGTGCATTCAAGAAAAGTATTCATTTATTTATGTGATATCTTCACACAAAGATGTGACAATATCTTGTGTCTGTCTCTTGTGAGAGAGACAGAAATTGACCATTAATCTTGGTTTGATGCTGACTTTTGGAAAATTCACATTTATTTAGCCTATTTTTATATTGGCAGCATTTGTCTGGATAGTTCTTCAGGATCTTACATGGATTATTTAACAGAATGTATTTGCTGTACATAAATTGCAATTTATATACATAATAAAAAACGCTTCTGCTATTGCTGGTTTTTTTTTTCTTTATTATAGAAAAGTCTGCTACAGATTGAAGAGAAACTGAAAGGTTTAAAGCCTGTATCTGAGCCTCAAGGCAAAGGAAAAAGAATACTTATTCAAGAGCTAGAGGATTCAGAAAGTGGTGAAGAAAAAGGGGAAAATACAGAAGAATGTGAAAGATGTGGAGGAGGTAAAAGTAATGTGATATAATTTCCTATTTTATTTTAACCTGAGGAAAAAATAGTTGTCTTTGAGATTGTAATGTTTATTCACACAATTCATCCCTATTTTCTTGCAAAGAATTTTCCCTGTTTGAAGACTAAAATTACATTGACTACTTAAAGTAGATCTGAGTGTGAAATCTAGAATCCAGTTTCATTACATATCTTTGTAATTCTTTCTAGAATGGCATAACAGAGACAAATGGAAGATGTTACTATAAATCACCTACTTCCCTGTGCCCTGTGTAATTTTACACCTGTCCTTTGATGTGGACCCAGTTAAAAATTTCTTCTAGTGTTACAGAATATTTTGTGTTCCTGAGATCTTTCTCTCACACAGCTTTCCTGCTCTCCCACTAGCACATTTCTATTCTGCATTTTTCTTCCCATGCTTGCATCAAAGGGTGTAAAAATAATCAAGTGTAATTTGTCAACATCTGTTAACAATAACATTTTTGTTATTGTTTGTTTTGGAAACTATCCTTTTTTTTTCTTTTTTTTTTTAATACTGTAAGAGCTTATCTCTGTGCTCTGGAAGTTTATCTTAGCAGTAATGAACATGTAATTCTTGTACTGTGTGTGGTTTACAAGCAGTTGAACTGTATCTCCCATTCCTGGATTAGTGTGTGACTAACTGCAAGGGTGCTGAGATGAAGCCACTGGCATAATCAGAGTCCATGGCTTGCAGGAGGCAGTGAGGCAGCAGGGGCTAGGAAGGCTTGCATTGGCAGGTTGCTTTTAGGTTCAGCTGCATGGCTGGCCTCCAGCCTGCAACAGAATAACATTCCTAGGCTGATTTCACCCTTCCCTTTCTGTTAGTTATGTTGGTTCTTTAAGGTGTTGAGGTGTGACAGCGGTGACTTTTATGTTTTCTGTGTTTTATCTTGAAACTAAAGCAGTCTGTGGGGTTTGCAGCTTAATCGTGAATGTTGGACTGTACACATGTGATATAACAATGCATTATTGGCACACAAGATTAGGGAGAATACGTTTTTCCACATCATATAGTGTCCACCAAATCTCCTTAGCGAAAACCTTAGAATAAAAGGGTGCATCATGTCCCTAGCCTTAAATATCAGTTAATGTGGGGTTGTTTTCTATTGTGAGCATTCAGATGACTATGTGCCTTCTAGCTCCATAGGAAGACTTCCATTCTGTTGATGAAAGGTTAGGCTTTTAAACATAGAGAAGATTGTCAGCTGATGCCAATGGCATATGGGTTCCTGTGAATATACATAAATATTTTTTAGATTTAAGTGGCAAGCATTTTCATAGATTACTCTGTATTTTCTTGTACAGCTGGAAATAAATATGAATTCAGTTCAGTTAATGAATAAAGTAGCAATAAGTAGACTAAACATCTTAAGTCTTCTGTATACATCTGGTCCTGTAGTCACAGGCAGTCCAGTAGTCCGTGTAGTTCAGTCATGTAGTCGCATTTATTTCACATTCTAGTTGGTAAGCCTAATGCATTCCTACTAAACTTAGAATTTAGAGATTGGAAAAAAAAAATCAAAATACTTTTTGTTTTCTTTAGCGCTGAAGAGTTGATTTCTGGACTTGACACAAAACAGTCTAAATAGAGTGTAGTCTCTCTTCATCTTCTGTTTAACTGAAAGCAAAAGTAAATAGAACCCTTTCAGTACAATAGAAATGGAAATTTGCTTGCATCCTAGAGACTATAAAAACCAGTACTCAGGCGCTGCAAAACCTAAAAATAATGTATGTACTTGACAAAGCACCTAGTATTTTGACATGTTTCTAGAAGTTATAACCTCAAGTGATAAATACAGTTTAACGATAAATTGATATATTAAATAGCCCCTTTTAATTAAGAAAAATTTGCTGAGTTGTGTGGTATTTACTTGATCTATTACAATATTTAAAAATATTATATACATTATTATACATTATATAATATTAAACAGTCCCCAAACTTCAAATATTCCTGTTAGAGTATTCAGTGGGGTTGGTTTTTTTTTTAGTTTTATGATGGTCCTTCCATCTTAAGTTTGTTATTTTAGTTTATAACATAATTTATAATAACATAATAACATAAATTAAAATTCTTTCTAGTCTGTGTTTGTTGTCGTTCTGGTCAAAATTCTGTCCATACTTTTCAGTACTTTTCTTTAAATCCTCCTTGGAATTTATAATGGGTCTTGACTTTTTTTTTTTCCCTTAAGAAAAGTTCAGAAGTGTTGGGGTTTTTTTTTAGCCCAGAATACTGCTTTCCTGAATAAATTTCTCTGTAGAGACCAATACAGGAACATTGTTTATAAACACTGAAATCGAAAGACAATGAGAATTATATTTGAGAAGTATAGCTGTACAATTTTTTGCATGCTGATTACTCAGACTTGAAATATTTAAGTAATTAGCATTACCCAGCAGCTAAACAAGGTAACTATCAGCATTCCTGTTTCCAGGGGGGCTCCAGACTCCAAATGCTGTAAATGCTTTCTGTTTAATCCAGCACTGGTTCTGTACACTTCATCTTTAGGAAATTTCTTCCTGTATTCAGGAATTACAGGTTATTCAGATAAATAGCATTCACATCACATATTATGTGCCTGCCTTGCTTTTTCTTTGTCTCTAGAAGCTGGGATGCTCTGTGCGAGTGTTTTGCTACGTTTTGTAAGAGCTTGTCCTATCACCTCTTTGTCTGTGACATTTAATTTTTTTTTTTTTTTCTGTTTTGGTGTATGTAAGATGAAAGTATTTTAGGATGTGTGTTAAGGAAGTTGTTAATATAATGCTGTCTTCGTTCATCTGCCCACCAAGCCTTTTACCACCATTCTCCCTAGCAAATAGACTTTAAACCTTTTTGGTATATTTGGCACCACCAATTGGATGGGTGGGTGGATGTCTCAAATATAAATAATTTAAGTTTTACAAAAATGTCTGTGTGGGTAGATTTAGCCTATCATTGTTCCCACTGTGGAGTACGAACTTACTATTAAACATGGTATTTCAAAACAGGGACCACAGCTAGGTAGGACGCACTAGAGGATCTATTCTTTCTACAAACATTATGATTTCCATCCTGTTCAGTTTGATTTCAGTAACATTTTGTGTGTTTAAAAAAATTATTTCTTTCATTTGGAACCATCTGGAGTTCATCCATATTCAGTCAGCGTCAGATGTTTTGTTAAAGTAATTTGAAAGTATCACTCCAATATATGAAAAAATTCTGTTGGACAGATAAATACATCAAGTTAAGGGAAGGGGGAGATAGCATCTTAATAGTACCAAAAGGCAGAGTTGTCCTTCCGTGACTAGTAGTATCGAGAGTCAGGTTCTGCAGAAATCTGTCTTTGAATACTGCCATGGTAATCTGGTAGGAATTCAGCTGAATAAGGAAGATAGGAATTTTATTATCTAATACCCTTACTCTATGATTTTTCCTAAATAAATTTGTAATAAATAAAAGTGAAAGGTTAATGATCACAAGTATGCATAAAAGAATTTTTGACATGTTTAAATGAAATCTTCTTGAGAAGGATTTATAAGCTTTTATCCCGCCTATTCCGTGTTATATTTGAGGAGAGTTTTGTATAACGTTACTGGTTTGTTAGCTTGTGAGCTAATTATAACATGCAAGCATTTTGATTTGGTCATGGAAAATCAGTGTCCGTGTTGTGCTATGCAGTATTTAAAGAGTTAATTCCAAGGTGAGCCCTGTACCATTCTGACACCTCAGCACAGGGGTTCCCACGTGCCCAGCAAGGGGAAAGGAGGCTTCACAGTAATCCCTTCTCCATAACAACTGCAAGTTCCTTGTAAGTAGGAATTTTTCTGTGTTTAGCAGTGTTTTCTGAGGCAGAAAAGCCCCCCTAGCGTTGGGGTGCTGCAGGCTCCGCTCGGTGTCCGGGCGCGCACCCCCGCCGCGGCAGGCCGATCGTTTGCTCTGATGATGCGGCGCTAACGCGGCTCATTAACGCCCTTGCAGCCCCCGCCNCGGCAGCGGCAGCGGCAGCGCAGGCGGCACCCGCGGCACCCGCGATGGGCAACGCGCACAGAAAGTCCCACGGCAAAGGCGGCAGCAAGGCGCAGGACAGAGACACACACAAGCGCAAGGACTCCGCTGAGGGCGGGTTAAAAAAAGGCGCATCAGAGGAGAAGTCAGAAAAGCATTTGTCAGACCATGAAGACGAAGTTAATGGCTATTTGCCCAGTGGTGAGAAGAGCGAAAGCCCCGAAGCTGAGGAGATCTCCAGATCGCATAGAGAAGAGTCTCAGTCGGCTGGTGGTGGCGGTTTCACTTCACTTCCTCCTACTGCAGCAAAACTGAAAAGTGAAGGAAACGAGTTATTTAAGAGTGGGCAGTTTGGAGAAGCTGTGCTCAAATACTCGGAAGCAATTGACTGTGTCATTGGTCTAGGTGAGTGTAAGACCTTATACTTAAAATCTAGAACTGTTTAGATGATGTAAAGGAACTACAAGTGAATAAATTTAGCCTGCCCCTGGATTTTTGACAGGAGTTACTGTGCAGTACTTCTTTCATCATTCCAGTAGACAGCGTGACAGAAAATATAGGATGATGAGTGAAATTATGTTTTAATTTTCCTGGGGTAGAGCTGTTGGCATTTATTTATGTTTGAATACTTACATATTCTAGGTGACATGATAAAAGAAAGCTCTTTACTGCTTTGCAGTGTCAGCAAACTGCATCACTGCAGTGTAATTTGGAGTAGGCAAATTTTTAATTTTTGAGTGTAATTTCAGTAATACTATTTGATTTTAATTGTGATTTCTTGTAGGAGAACAAAGTCCAGATGATTTAAGTATCTTGTACTCAAACAGAGCAGCATGTTACCTCAAAGAAGGGAACTGCAGTGACTGCATTCAGGATTGTAACAGGTAAATTGAAACCTCCCATGTATACCAACATTCCTGATGATGATTAAACATTTTAACTGATATATTGCTAGTGCTGTTTGACTCAGAGCAATACCAATAAAGTCTGATTGCCTGCCTAAATGACAGATACCTTCGTTACATAAACAGTCACGTGGAACCTAGGAAAGGAGTAACTTTTAACTTACTGTCTTACTGGGTAAGGGCAGTTTTTGAGCTTATTGTGTACACAGAAATGCGTAGCAGGATTAAAATTTTTAATACAAAAGCAGGTTTACAGTGGTGTTCTGCAGTAACTTACATGTA
Source organism: Callaeas wilsoni (assembly GCA_013398955.1). Classification (NCBI taxonomy): domain Eukaryota; kingdom Metazoa; phylum Chordata; class Aves; order Passeriformes; family Callaeidae; genus Callaeas; species Callaeas wilsoni. The sequence continues at coordinate 78,995 of VWPU01008211.1, read as the reverse complement.
AAAGCTTTGTTAAGCCAGATGCTTATCACAGTACTGGAAATTGCTTTTGAGAACACATATGGTGTATGTGTGTGTGTTCTCTGTGTTTGGTTTGTTGTTTTGGTTTGGGGCTTTTTTATATATACTTGACATGGTTATAAACAGTAATTACAGCTGTTAAGGAATTGAGCTAAAATCCTTTCTGCTTATTGCGGCTTTTAAGGACACAGGAGTTAGAGAAGATCAGACACATTCAGTAACTTCCAAACACTGTGTCCCACTAAATTATTACTGTATTTTTGATGTTTTGGGTTTTTTTTAGTATTTCCACAGATTGAGTTGGTAACACTGAGGCTTGAGGTACAAAAAAGTATCTTAAAAGAATTGGAAATCATATTAATCAGTTGAGTTTTCTGTACAGTAGAACTCAACTGTTACAAAAGCCCTTCAAAACTAAAAATAAAATATGCAGGTCCCTTTGTAGTACAAAGGTACAAAACAACTTACTGTATATATTCTACCTGACAGAATACATTTTCTGAAAAAATTACTCATTAGCAGTACTTTGTTAAAATAGATGCAGGATCACAGAGAGCTGGCCAAGGTGGTATATTTAAGAGCCATCACGTTTTTCTATTCAGGAAGTTTGAAGTATGTAAGACTTTAGCTGACATCAGTAATACAAAGGTTTTAGGTTTTGTATTCTTACCAATTATAAGCCTTTTTTTCTTATTACTTAATGATAGTGCCCATAATATCATGCTTATTTCCTGGATGCACAACAACCCATGATGCTTAGTGGTGGAAATAATGTGGAGATGGGAAGCAGAACTGCAAACCTGCGAACACATGTAAATTAGGCAATATCAAATAAATCTTCAGTAGGCAACACAATATAATAGATGATCTACAAATAGGTTACTTGATTTCAAAGTGAAAAATTATGTAGGGTTATATTAGGAGAAACCTCCTCCCCATGAACAGTGCTTGGCATTGGAGTGGGTTGCCCAGAGATGCTGGGCAGAGATTCCCTTGGAGGGTTTTCATGCCCAGCTATATCAAGCCCCGAGCAACCTTGTCTGATCTTGGAGCTGACTGTACCTATAGCAGAAAGTTGGGACATCTCAGTCTGGATTGCTTTATAACTTCATGAAATCTAATTGTCTAGACTCATCTTAATTTCACTATTTCAAAAGTGTATGTCTTCAGCAAGAATCATTGGAAAAAAGGTAGTCTGAGAAATAAAGCCTTTGTGGACTGCTTCATATTGCTGGAAGAGTGCATGGTGTTGGGAAGGAGTTCTAGTTGCATGGTGTTGAGCTTGGTGTTGACCAGGCAGACAATCAAACATGTAAACAGACATAAGACAGGCAAAAACCTAAAATCCAAAGAAAGACAGGTGTATATTCCTGTCCTACTCAATGGGGTTTTTAAGTGCATACTTTCATTTAAGGAAGACGATCTGAAAGTCACGTAAGCAAAAGCACCATATACTTGAAATCCTTGTAGACTAGGCATGACTTCAGAAAAACAGCTTTTTCTCTTAAGCAGGTGCCATTACATTAATCATACCTTGATTAAGATATGATTAATGATGAGAGCAGTTTTCCAGATGGAAGATAGAGCTTTGAGTAGAGTAAGCTGTAGTAAAAGCACTAACAATTTCATAACCGGGTGTAGTTTAAGGTGTTGATAGGAGCCACTCAGACCCACTTCCTACTTCAAGTGCCATCTGAAATCACAGAATTACTTATAGTTGTGTATATTATAAAATAATTTTATTATTCTTATTTCAGTTACTCTTTTTCAATCCTGCATTTTTCTTTTTGTTTTCTCCAGAGCTCTGGAGCTTCAGCCTTTTTCCCTTAAGCCTCTTCTACGCCGAGCAATAGCAAATGAGTCAATGGAGCGGTATCGACAGGCGTACATTGATTATAAAACAGTCCTACAAATAGACAGCAGCATCCAAGCAGCAAACGACAGTGCTAACAGGTAACTCCACACAGAAATTTTCTGATAACAGTCAAAATAGGAAAACAGAATTCAACTTTGTTTGTTCTACATGCTCCCTCTATTCTGTATCCTCAGAACTGTTGCACAACTAGTTCTTTATAGCTAGAGGATTGGCTGTTGATGTAGTTGTTTTCCTGTTTTTCGAGAACGTAGTATTTTAAATATTTTAAGGTTGGGGGTTTTTTTTCAGTAGTGCTTCTACTTGTTCTCTTTCCTGACTTCTGTTTTATACTATGTAATTTAATACTTTAAGGTCCATGCCATTTCCCTGACATCCTATTTCCTTTTCATATTAACAGTCTTTCTGTGGCAGTTGGAGATTTATGTTAAGTGTGAATCCTTCTGTATGCTGCAGTTGTGGAAATACTGAAGTAGCTTGATACAGTCGTTGGCTACAAAGCTTAGAAGTGTAAAAAAAACCAACAAAACCCGAATATTATTTTCAAGTGTTAATACTTTCAACATTAATTCTTGCTGCCAAGAGAGACGTTTGAAATCTCTAATTATATTTTAATAGTATAAAGTTGAAAAGAGAACAGCCATTAATCACTGAGCAGGAACCCACATGCATGTGACTTTTACAGTGGAATCTAGTACGGTTTTTTTCTTCCTAAGGCAAGGCCGTGAGCACTTGCACTATTCATTAAAAAATCCATTATATCTTTCTTGAAATTCTGCTTATTTGACCAGAGGAAGTTGTGATGCTTTGTCATCTCTTACAAGTCCTGTAACACAAAAACTTGTTAGTGATCTTCTGTATCTGTGGTGATAATAGAGCACTTGGATTGGTGGAAGAACTGCTTTTCCTGGTACCTATGTAATTCTTACACTTTTTAAAAATCTTGTTGGCTTATTTTATCTGCAGATACTCTTCATATTTCTCCTTTACTTGGAACTTGATTAGTAATAAGCTTATTTCCCTTTTCCTCTTAACACTCTTCCTTTTCTCCTCTCTAGGCCTTCCTTATGTTTTTAGCTTCACTGCTCATTACTCTTTTCCTCCCTGGCAACCCATCACCTTATTTCAGCTGCTTCTTCCTTCTCTTCTGCTGGTAATTCATTTTTGCTTGCGAATTATTAGTTTCTAAACCATAAACCTCCTGTGTAATGGAACTTTAATTATATTTTAAAAAAAATATTTTATCATTCGAAAGTTCAACTGAAACTGAAAGTATTCATTTTCATTTCCAAGGTAAGAGACCTTTCTAAAAACAAATTAAAAAAAAATACTGCTCTACTGCTTTTTGACTTAAAGACACCACCCCAAATGTAATTTTTTTGGTTTTTTGTTTTTTGGATTTTTTTTTAATATTAGGAAGATCAGATCTTAACCTTCTTTTATCGGAGGATTTCTTGGTTTTTAATTTTCTGTGGGAAGTTGGATAGTGATGCTGTAGGATGCTGACAGGAAAAACTTATCATCCTAGTTGTGTCTGAGGGTGGATTTGATAAACCATTGAAGCTTGTCTCTCTGTGCTTACATACCTAAGCAGACTTTCCAAAAACCTTAAAATCAACTGCATATTTTTAATACTCTTGTAAAAACCAAGAATTTTTAATATCAAGCCCTTACCTGATCGTTTTGCAGTCAGAAGGAAATAATTAAGAGTTTAGGTACATAATGCAAACAAGTATAAACAGTTATTTGATTGTTTTTCATATTGATTAGGTGATGTTAAATTGTGTCTTTTATTGGTTCCCGAGATGATTTTTTTAGATAAACTGGCAGGACTGTCTTTTTTAATGGTGTATGCTAAGTAACTGGAAATTGCATTTCAAGCATGCTTTTAATTAGTGGCATTTTGCTAGCTTTGTGAACATCAATGGATTTCCTACTCTGTGTATTTCAGTTTCCTCTTGAGTGTTTCATTATTCGCTTTTCTCTGTTAGAAATACAGAAGCTCTAATATGTGGGAATGTATTTATGCACTTCCTCTTACTAAATTGAAATTTCTTTCCAGTTGTCCCAATTCCTTTAGTATCAGTGAGCAAATTGCATGAAGTAGCTCGGGAGCTCCTTTTTCAAGGTCCCATATGAGTACTGTACTGCAGAAAGAAATTTGTGATCAGCTCCAGAACTGCAGGATTATTGGGTCGAGTCAGGGTGTTGGTGGTGGGAAATGAGTGTATTTGTCACAGCTTTTTCATGAGACACCTCTGCGTTTTAAATTAATCATGGCACACAGGTACGCATTTTTGCCAAAGACTCTCCTTACCTTATGATATTACGAGAAGTCAGTTGATCGTCAGATACTGCAGGATTCTTTCTGTGGATTTTCATGAATCAGAGTTTTTTCCTCCAACTTTTTAAGCCCATTATGGTAAATGTAAAAACAAATTAAATAGGAAGTCAGTATGACTCTGGTTTCCTGTAGAGTTACTCCATTACTTTCTGTGGGAAATATCTAAAGTCAATTAATTGACGTGTTAATATGAAGTGTACTGTTTTGTTGCCTAATAAAACAACCTGAGTAAATATTTGGGTTGTTCAATTTAGGATGTTGTGCCACATTTTTTCTTAGCAGTTGAGTTCAGACTATCATTAAAATCCTGAAGTTTTAGTAGAATTAGAGCAAAGCAGTACTTGTGATGCCTTGTAGAGGCTGGCCTGGAACAGAGGCTAGACAGATTGAAAGGATAAAGGGTAGGTGTTTATTGAAAGGCCTTCACAGGGCACACCTTGGGCAGTGCAGGAGTCTCGCAGAGACTACACCCAGGATGGACGACAGTCACACGTTTTTCGGACAGATACAAGTTTTGTCCATTTGCATATCAGAGGTTAATTGTCCAATTACAGCTTCAGGTAATGGAGTCCCATTCTCTTTGTTTGCTCCCCCCCAACTCACTTTTGTTTACATTTCTCAGGGCCTGAGACAGTGAGGTGTCCTTGATTCTCAGGCCTAGAGAGGAATTGTTATGTCTGACAAAAATGGGAAAAGCAGTAGCTAACACTCTGTATGGAGTTCAGAGTTATACACTAAAGAACTGCAGGCTTACAAACATAGGAAAATATAAAGCTAAAATCTTAAGGCATCACTTGGACAAGCCACATTGTTGGTATGTCCTATAAAATACTTAGGAATGGTTAAGGCAGAGGAGAGCCCCTGCAAGGGCATATGCAGTTAACACACATTAAAATAGTCTTTTTGATCACTTAGAAAACAAATAAAGCAACTACGTTATACTATGGAATGTGATATTCTGTGAATGAAGAAATTTACTTTCAGGTCAAAACCACGTGTTTTTTATGCAGCAGTGTGTTAGACATAAACTCGCTCCTTATATAGCTCTACAAACGGACTTTTTAGTCTCTATAATTCTTTTAAAAAATGGGGTAATTTCTGTTTTACATAAAGGAGATTAGAACTGGTGCCGCTTCTTGTATTAGTTTTTTGATCAGACCATAATGGGAAAAGAATATGGTCCTGAGTGCTCTGATTCTGTTGCCAAAGTAATACATTGACACTTTTTTTTTTAAATAGCTGTTATTCAAATACTTAAAAAGAACAAAAGTAACTTAAGAAAAATCCATTAGGTAATTTATGTTCATTCTATGTTGTTCTTCATGTCACTTTCGAGGTTCTTAATATTTTTTTGGGGTGTGTATTCATGTAGTATGTTTTTCACACCTGTGTTAGATGAAAGTGCACCTGATATAAAAATTTTAGTTTTATTTGCTATAGTATCAGTGTGACTTGCTTTGCTACTCAATTCAGGATTTTCCTTTGTTAAAGTATGCATTAGACTTTTTTACCAGTTGAACTTGATTCTTAAGCCCATTTTGAGATTAGGAGATGTTTATCTCGCTGTTACTCTCATTTTTTTTTTAAATGCTACAAAATTCTAATGGAACCATGAAATCTTAAATGGCTTCACTTACTGTGTCTACTTAGGTCTTTCTCCAAAAGAGAAAAAGGCAGTGGGAAACTCCCACTTAAATGGATTTTGGATTGAACCACTCATATATGGAAATAGTTGACATATATATTTGTGTTGGTTTAAGAAAGACTAAACAGTTTTTACATATAATTAAAATATTTTAAAATGGGGATTGACTGATACATTTCTGACTATATAACTGTAAAATGCAACTTAATGCAGACTACTTTGTGACCTGCATTGCTTTTTTTAGAGTTGTTGTGGAAGAGGTTTCATTTGATATTTGCAAATTTAAGTATCACATTTTGCCTGAGAATATTGTAATCTACACTTAGTACAAATAACACCTATGAACAGCTGAGAAGAGTAAAGAAAATAAATACATGGATTTTTTTTTTCGTATTTCTTTACTGGATGTGGTAGGCAGCATTTAGAGCTTAGTTGCAGAATCAGTCATTGGCTTAAGTATTTACAGATCATACTGAAGTTAGTTTGTCTTCAAAATGCCAGCATAATACTCTAAAAAAAAGTGGAAAAAGTCTAAAGCTTAAATAGATTCATTACTGTTGACTGCTGTGACAATATTTTTTTTAATTAGTCTTAAGGATAATGGTTCAGGTATTTTTTGAAAATTTGGAATGTTGCATTATTGAATTTGATTGTAAATTATTAAAGTGTGAGTTAAATATATGAAAAGTCATGTCGGTGGGGCTCTTCTTTTTCAGAATAACAAAGACTTTAATAGATCAGGATGGCCCCAGTTGGAGGGAGAAGCTGCCACCAATTCCAGTTGTGCCAGTTGCTGCTCAGCTACACAGGTGGGATGGAGGAAGCCTCACTTCAGAGAATAAGCCAAGTACTACAGACATCAACAGAGAAGAACAATTGCAGATGAATCGTATGTATAGCTAATGCAAATACATATTCAGAAAAAAAAAACCTAATTAGAAAATGGAATACATTTTAACGATGTCAAAGAAACTGCTTTAGAAAATATTTATTAGAGACCTTTGTGAAAAGCCGAAGTAGATGAGTGTCATTTATGTGATGGAGTTTAATGTGCTTTGTGGAGCACATTTATAGTAATTTTTAAAAACCAAGTGATGTCGTCTGCAGCACGTAATTTCTGAAGTTATATAAAATCAGCAGAAATACTCATCGGCAAAATACCAGAATCACCAAAGCCCAACTCCTGGCCCTGCACAGGACACCCCAAGGGTCACACCCTGTGCCTGAGAGCATTGTCCAAACCCTTCTTGAAATCTGTCAGCCTTGGTGCTGTGTCCTGTTCCCAGGGGGGCCGGTTCCAGAGCCCAACTACGCTTTGGGTGAAAACCCTTTTTGTGATATCCAACCTAAACCTCCCCTCGCTCCGCTTCCATGAGTCCTGTCACTGGTCAGGAGAGTGGGGAGATCGGTGCCTGCCCCTCTGCTTCCCCTGGTGAGGATGTTGAAGACCCGAGTGACGCCTCCCCCCAGTTTCCTCCAGGCTGAACAGACCGGGTGGCCTCAGCCACTCTGCATACGGCTTCCCCTCCAGACTCTTCACCCTGCCTGTGGCCCTCCTTTGGATGCTCTCTAATGACTCGATACCTGATTACATTGTGGTGCCCAAAACTGCCCCCAGCACTCAGTGTGAGGCCACACCAGTGCAGAGCAGAGAGGGAACCCCTTCCATTGCCTGGCTGGCAATGCTATGCCTGATGACTCCCAGGACGGGAGTATCCGTGGTTTCCCTGACATCATCATACAGTTATAACACAGTTTTTTCCCAGAAAAACCACCACCCAAACAAGCACCCAGCTTTGGCAGAAGATATTTAGGAGACACCTTTCCAAGATGTGCTGGGCTTGTCTATGCATAATCACTGAGTGGTGAACTCCAGGAAACTAACTTCCTTCCTGGCTTTTTTTCCCTTCATTGCAGTATCCATTTTTCTCCTTCAGTAAATACGGTGAAGGAAGCTCTCTGATTCAGTTGTTACTGACATTAAACATTCTTTTTGCAAAGGCCTTAACTGTATGATTCATTATTCCAGTATTAATTGATTTCCCTAAGAGTTTATTTCAATATAAAGTTGTATTGAAGATAATCTCCCCTCGATTAACACAGGGGTGACTGCAGTTTGTAACTGTTAGCCAGATATGCACCAGTGATCGAGTTATCTGTTTGTAATGCGTTACTGCAGTGCTGAGTGTCCAAGTGCTTGGCAGCATTTTGATGCAAAACATGTCTCAGTCTATTTCAAATGAAACAGGCTTTGGTTAGGCTTTGTTTTTAGAAAACTAAACAATGACTGTGTAACTGTTTTCTTCACTGAAGGCTGACGCTAAGGTTCTGGTTGCCTTCTCAGGCCTCCGCTGCATGAGTGAGACTTGATGGCGATAGCTGGTCCTGAAAGGCTGCCAGCAATAATGTTCAGTCACTAGTTAAACCTTACTGTTGGCTGACACTTTTTTGCAACAACTGTGTGTTTTTCTTTGTGTCTTACAACTCGGGTTATAATTTAGTTGTGTGTTCCACATAGTTTATTTTTTCCCCAAGTCCACATGTAGTTTTCTGGCATCGGAAGCTGCCATGTTTTTATAAAAGAACTCAGTTTAATTGTTAGTTAAAATTGTTGGTTATATACAGTGTTGAAAACCTGAAGCTTGGCAAGGGGCTCATATTCTTTAGCAGGGTGCAAAAAGTAGATTATTTCATTATGGTAATTATGGTTTACTTAGAGTTATATTGCTTATTTTTGTTTGCTCATAACAGACAGGAAGCTGCAGTTGGGATCAGTTTTTCACTGCAAACACAGCTAAAAACTGTAGCCTAACCCAAAAGCATCTGCATCAAATGATACATAATTAAGAAGAAAAGGCAATTATGGAATAACACAGTATTAATAAAAAAAAAGTGTAGTTAGGTGTTTCCAGGTTCCTCACTGCATCTTTTATAAATAATTGCTAACAGAATTACTGATGTATCCCTAACTCCAACTGATGTGATGATTTGTTTGTCATTGTCAGTTTAGCATAGTAATTGTGGTAGTTGATTGCAAAGAGAATATTAGATCAAATTATGGCTACCTTGGTGTGCTGGTGGAGATCTGGAAGGCCTTTGATCCTGCTGATTAAGTCTCCACCATTTTAAGTAGAAGCAGGGTCTCAGTGGACACAGGTACGCCCTCTCTACTCCACAGAAACTGGGAGAACGTAGAGCTGTCTGCTGCATTCCGGTTCCTTTCAGCAGAGTAGTGAGGCCGGTGGATGGGGAAGTGTTTGTTGAGCCAGATGCAGGTCTGGTCACGCCTGGGTCAGAGCGGCAGGGGAGGCTGGGGACACGAGTGGCGAGCGCAGGCTGGCAGAGAGCCCCCACTGCCACGCGATGTCCTTAGTCTGCACGGATCATTCAGCCACCCTTAACGAGCTGACCTTGTGTAACTCTCTGATCCTTTTGTGGTGTAGGTGAGGAAGCTATGGAGAAGTTCAAGAGGCTGAAAAATGAAGGGAATGATTTTGTAAAAATGGGGGAATACGAAGAAGCTGCAAATAAATACAGTGAGTGCATGAAGTTAAATACTGAGGAATGTACTGTCTACACTAACAGGTAAAGATCCAAAATCTAATGCTGCTTTGTGGAATAACAGTAGATATATTTTCTCACTGCAGATAGAGATTTTGCATCCCCTCAGGCATTGTTGTGAAAAAGGGCTTTTTTTCCTACTTGATAAGTGTTTATAATAACAAAATGGATTTCTTGTAGAACAACATTTTTCAAGGGGAGCAAGTATTAATGTCACTGATATATATATTTTAAAATCTATATAAATAGAATAAGCAATAGAAAAAGTTACAATTAGCATAGCATTTTGCAGCATTTTTAAGATTCTTTTAAGAATACTGGTATGATTTGAATTAAAAACTTGACATGCAGTAGCGTTATCTCACATATGAAGAGCAATAATTCAGAGAAAATGTACATTCTGAGAAAATGAAAGTAAGAACACAGTCATACATCAGCATTATTCTAAAGGTTGACCTAATTCAGCAGTATAATTCTTTATGCTGTAATCTTATCAGCTTCTACAAACTAAGAAGGATTTGATTAGACCAGTACTTGAATAGTAGAGTTCCAAGTAATAATTAGGTACAGAGAGCAGTGTTCTTTATTCAATCCAGAGCACTTACTTACCCAGAATGGCTGTATAAAATCCATATTACATTAACCACTGTACTATCATATTATACTAACATAGGCTCTGCTTTTAAAATACTTGCATATCTTCTTAACTTCAAGCATTAGTCATACTTGAATTTTGACTTTCATTGCAGGAATTGGCCTTCTCTAAATCTATACAGTGATGTTCTTGATAGTTAATGGTTTTATGTACTTTAAAAAAAATCACATTGAGACTGAATTGTTTGAAGTATTGTAATTAACATTTGCGAGTCAGATAATGTTGGCACTAGAGCACTGTAGAATTTACTTATATTGCAGTATATTCTGTTTTTCTGTGTTAGAGCTCTCTGTTACTTGAAACTGTATAAATATGAAGAGGCTAAGCAGGATTGTGATCATGTTCTTCAGATAGAAGATTCTAATATTAAAGCTTTTTATAGAAGAGCACTAGCGTACAAAGGATTACAGGTGAGGAAAAAGAACATGGCAGATATTCTTAAGCGCTTCTAAACTTGCTTATCCTCTTCAAAGGCAATAAGGTAGTTGCTGTCAATGGGTGAATACAAACAAAGTACACAGTGTGATGATTTATTACTTTGTAGAGCATTAGGCATACATAAAACATTATGTCAGTATTTTTGCTACATAAAAACCTGCATGTTGATGTAATAATTTGAGAAAATATAAGAATATTGTAATAAATAAGGTCTGACTGGAGACTGGTTAAGCAAGTTTGAAAATGTTCTAGTATTCTACTTCTGGGTATCCCGGTCTGTTTTATCTTTCCAGGAGTTTACTATAACTTTGCTGATGACAAATGGATTCTCTCCAAGTTTTGTCTTCATCTGTCCAAACTAAAATCTCAAGCTGTCTTGGCATCTGCTCATGCTTAAGTGTCATATTGTTTTAATAGGGTTTTAATTATCATTGTTTTCTCTCTTTCTTCCCCAAATGCCTTATGACCTTGTGTCAGTACTGTGCTTTGTCACTCCTTGGCAGTGCCAGTACTCAGCCTTTTCCTTTCCATCTGCACAGTGGTGGTGTCTCCACAGTGCTCATCTTACATACAGGTTTTAGAATACCCTTGTACCTGATCATCATAAATGCAGACACATTGTTCATATCCATCCTAAATGTGACTTCAAATCTCATGTTCCATCACTTGAACCATGTTGTTCCTTTCGTCCCTCCCCTGGTGGTTCCCCATCTTCAGTGATGTTGAATTAGCTTTTACGCTCCACAATTCTCCCACAGCAGTCCTTGCTGTACCCATCAGCTCTTACTTGGTATTGAATCATCAGCAGCTCACTTCTGTAGGCTCATGATGGCAGCTCTCATCACCTGCTTTGGGTTAAATTTACAAGTGCCTTTAAAGAAGCATCTGAAGTGCTTTTTTCCACATTGCGGGAGTGGACTGGAGGTCCACCAAGTTTCATCATCGTCCTTCAAATGAATGGACACTTACCTCAGACCTCCATTATGTTTGATGCCTTAACAAAAAACTACCTGATGGTGTCTCAGCTTACAAATCACCTGAGAACCTGTTTGTGCTTAGCAGCATACTAGCCTGTTCTTATCCCATGTTATAATTCCAGATGCAAGTCCTAGGAACATGATACATTTGTTCCTCTGTTGCAGTAGCTATGAAATTTTGAAAGTGTGAAAAGTCCTAATTTTGTGTAATGTTTTTTCTGTAACTGTGCTAAGCTACCTGGTATTAATCATCTCTAGCCTTATGTTGTGGAACTTGATAAAAAGTCAGTATAGGTATGAGTATATAGTCATTCTACCAGACAAAAAAAAGGGTATTACACACTCATGAAGAAGGTTGAGAATTGGAGAAAGAACTTCAGCTTTTTTGCATATCCTAGAAAAAAAGTGCTATTTTTGTGTTATTGAAGACAACGTGAAATATAGTGTTCATTAACTCCTTCAAAACAGTCTGAGCTGGGGACTCCCAAAATGTTTTGTTGTGGTTGGATTTAATGCCTTCATTATTGCTAATTTCAGGGATGAAAGTGATAGATAAAACCAGAGAAAATAACACAAATGACCTGAAGTTGACAAATAACTCTGTAATCAAAAATGGTATGAGCTAAAGGCATGTAGTTTGGCAAAGACCTAGCTAAGGTGGGAAGTGTTTTGTATATAAATAGCCAGACATTTAACTACAAAAGCTGCAGTGGAATTTAATGTAGTAGATGAGGAGTTTTTTAACAGATGTACCGAGATGTAGTTAAGGGAAGATCAGGAAAAAATGTCAGATGCATTAGGCCTGTGACACAGGACACAGGACCCCAAACGGCATCTCCTGCAGCTGGTGGTCCACTCTCGTGTTTGGGTACAGGCATCTTGTATGACTTTTGTTGGGCAGTCTGGCAGGCTGCCGTTCTAAATTCAGTAGAGTTGGTTGCTGACCCTTGTTCCTGTTTTCAGAAGTCTGTTCCAGGATCTCATTTCTCTATAGTTGTGAATCCTCACACCTCTAATTCAAATGATTTAGCTTAATTAGTAGTGGATTTCTGATTAAAGCAACCTGGCCCCTTTGTGCATTCCTTTGTTGGGGGTACATAATTCTCATTCTCTCACTCTTCCTTCATGACCTAGCAGGCTTCAGTTCACTACTGATGTCCTGCAGCCCTTGAATACTGGCCACCAGTGTGGAACAAAATACTCTGTGTGGGAAAGATTTTGAGTGACTTGAACATTGGCTCCTCTGTTACAGTTGAGGTGCTAAGGAAGTACCTCAGGTGGTACATGAGGATTTTTTTTTTTCCATGATAATACAAATGATTTAATAGTAACCTTACGATATTGCTTGGGAACAGAAGAAATACTAGACCACTCACACAAGAAAATATGTTGGTCTTTTACTGTCTGTATGGTCTTTTACTATTTACTGCTGCGTTTCATCTTTATTTTTGATACTCCAGCTCTTGAGATGTCTTGATTTTTCTATGTGATAATTCTAGTCTTCCTCAATTGGTGCTATTAACTTTGTCTCTCCCAAAAATTTAGTCTAAAAAATACTAATTTATAAGGAAAAAATGTGAAATAAAAGCATTAAACAAATTACAAGACTGATTATTGAGGAACTGTGTCCTAATGCGTCTCTGTCATTGTGTTTGTCCTAATCTCGTTTAGCCCAGAGTTCATAACATAAGCCCGTCTTCTCAAGGATTAGCAAAATTTCACTGTAGGAGATGGTCAGTTGGACTGAAGCCCAGGAACATTAGATCTGTCTTAATTCAAAGCTCAGTTTAGCTCTCTTATTGGCAAAGCAAGTATGCAAACATGCTGGACTTGCATTATATTAATTGTGAAGCAGTGTTACACTGTAAGCAATTAGGCTTAAAAGCAGCAAATTTGAATGATTTGGTCTCTGATACAGGGAACAGATTTCTGAGAATAAATTATTACATATTTATTTGGAAGTATTTAGTCACAGAGTATTAACTCAAACTCATTCTCATTTCCTTTTTCCCCTCTAATGAAATTATACTATCAGTATTTAGATTATTTTTGTCTACTTAGTGTCCAGATCTCAGTATTTTTATCTTTTCTTTCTTGTAAAGGACAGTATGGTACTTCAGATTTATTTTTCTAGTGATGTGCTTATGAGAAAAATACTTTCGTCTACTTACAGAATTATCAAGCCAGTGTTGATGATTTCAACAAGGTACTTCTAATAGATCCAAATGTTCTTGAAGCACAGAAGGAATTAGAGGAGGTAACCCAGCTGCTTCACCTTGACAGCAGTGCTGGAGCTGGCAGTCAGCAGGCGCAGAGGAAGAAAATAACCATACAAGAGGTGGTATACCTGTTCTTTTTTTAAAAGCAAACACAACAGAAGCCACACATTTGAAGAGATCATATTAGAGCTTTTGTTTGCCCATCTTGAATCTATATCTTTGGGGGGATGGTGGTGTATTTTTCACATCATTTTGAGGGCATATTGGAGGATTTTCATCTGATATGATGAAGCTCGGACTGCTCACAGGTATATTCAGAACTACAGCAGGAAGGGAAATTGTCCATTTAGATGGCACTAAACTTGAGGATATGCTCCTGTAAAACAAAAGCTGCTTAACGTTCGAAATACATGTTTTACAGAGTGCAGCTGTGAAATAGCAGTTTTGCTTTTGAAGTCTGTGCTCCTTGGGCAGCCTCTGGGGCTGTGCTGGCAGAGGTCTGCGGTCAGCAGATGTGCTGGCTGCTCTTGTGCTGGTCCTAAAGTTACGGCTCTGAAAAATGAAATCCTACCCTAAAGAGCAAGAGTAAAACATCTGTGGGATCTTAAAAAAGAAACACAGGATGTAATGTTATGTACAGGATCAAAACGTTAGCTTCGCACAGTTCTGGGTAGAATTAGGTGATGAAAGGATTTTCTCAGTCATCTGATATTTTTGGATTGTAGCTTTGCTGGTCATTTAAGAATTCTTTTTCCCCTTTTATTTTAAAAATGTATAGTTAAAATGCATAGTTACCAGTCTGTACAGTGATACAGTAATTTGATAATGTAATTTCAGAATGTGGTATAATGGAAGCTGCAGTTACTAATACAGGAAAAAAAAAAGTTCTTGAAGTACTTCAGATTGTCACGAGCTCATGGGATTTTACGTAACCGGCATAAGCTGGTATAGTATTAGTTAAGCTCTGAGTTGTGACAAACAAAGGGACCTGGAAAGTGTTCAGAGGAGGTTTGGAAGGTGACCACATTGTTCAGAGATCAGCTAACTACATTACTGGCACTGGTAATTTTTCTAGTGGTGATGCAGGAAGCATTTATGTTTGCTGTTGTAATTACAACTGCCCCTGTAGAGAGGCTCCCCTCTTTTACCTGCTGTAGTACAAGGTAGTTCCATGAAAATAAACTGCAAAGAAAAGTAAAATTAGAAAAATAATTTATCATCATTATTCCATGGTAATCAAACTATAATTACATAAAAGACAGTCAAGGTTTCTCCCTCGATTCTAAGGATTTGTTCTGTTGAAAAATAGAACAAAATGTCTATAAGCCAAATGTAGTATTTTCCAAAAGTTACTAATCCCCTTTCTATGCAATGCAGTATCTTCACACTTTTCAAAATACTTGGCATTGAGAGACTCTGTTCAGTAAGTTTTGGTCAGGTTATACTAATTTCACAACTCTTGATAGCTTGAAATAGATTTTAGCAAATGTCGTTGGCCCCATAGTTAATTTTTTAGTGACTGATTCATGAAACTTGATAGAGGCTGCAGTCTCAGAAGTTAAGTGCATAGTGAGGCCGTTTATCCGTGCTGAACTTTCTCTTTCCAAAGCAAGACTCCAAACAATCTGATCCAGCTGCCATGTGCCTGTAGTGCTCTGGAGGCACAGCAGAGAAATGAAGTGTGGGTGTCTGCTGCCTTGACTCCAGTTCTCCTTGTCTTCCTGAATTTCACATTTAATACATGTGTAGAGTCCTCCTTCTCCTACAGCCCCCCTTTCTCCTGGTGTGATTCCACAGTGCAGTGCCAAGCAGCAAAAGGAGGTGTAAAAAACACTTTTGGCTGTGAGCCTTTAAAGGTTAATTAGAGGGGCAGTTCTGGGGGGCAGTGGGACATGGAAGAACATGGGTGCCTTTCTTTTATGAAGAGCAGACTGCCAGCTTTAATCCAGTGATATGATGGATACATGCAGTTTATGAAGCTTCAGGTTATCTCTCTGTCCACATTAAGTGATCTGTTGCCACTTTGTTTGTGAAGGTGACTGAACCTGATGAACAGGAGGAGAGACAGTTTGCTACATCAGAAGATGCTGAAACACATCATGTTCTTGCTCAGGAAACTGTTCCAAAGCGTGTGCCACAGAAGTCCTCTGAGAAATTCCGTGTTTCGGAACCATCCAATGCTTACGACTTTGGTCAGATCGTAAATGCAGTGAATGCCAGTAAGGATAAAGCTGCTTGTGCAGATCTTTTAACAATTACTGATCCAAAAACATTGCCAGTGCTGCTAAGTAACAAACTTGAAGGAGAAATCCTTTTGATTTTTATCCAGTCATTGGAACATTACATAGCTGGAAAAGATGCTGGCCTTGCATATCAGCACCTTTTCTACTTGAGCAAAGCAGAAAGATTTAAGGTAAGAACCTAGAATGAATGAATGTGTACTTAAATTGCACAGAAATCTAAAGGAAATTTTCATATCTTAAAAGGAAACAACACTAATTTTTGTATCTCTGTCAGATACTATGATTTTCAGTCAACCTGTGCTGATGCTGAAATAATTCATTGGATTTTTTTTCAGGTGGTGCTGGCCCTTCTTAGCAAAAATGAAAAAGAAGAGGTGCAGCAACTGTTCAACTTACTTTCAGAAAGCCAGAGTGATCAGTACTCACTGGAAGATCTTGAGAGCCTTAAAAAGGTTTATGAACTTTAAGAAGTTCAAGTTTATTGGCTGCATGCGTATAGTTCGTGTTAGAAGATGAATGAATGAACTCTGCAGACTTGCCTGGGTTCAAGTGGGTCTTTACCTGGACTGCTGGAATTCTGTTTTGACAGCAAATGCACATTTACAACTTGCTGCTCTTTTCTTCTTGTAGTTGTATATATCTCTAGAATTTAATGCCCGTCTGTGTTCAGTAACAGAGTTCATTTCATCTGGCATACTGATTTTATTTAAACTGCTAATTATATACAGAAATACTTATTTTACATTATATATGTAATGGGAAATACCTTGATGGTACAATAGGTAAATACACTTTTAGTCATCACTTGTTACATCATTTTGTGAGGTCTATGTTCTTGTGATAAAGAGGTGTCTTCAAGACAAACGGGTCAGTTAGCAGTAACTTTGCTAACACGAGTTTACAAAAAGTATTAACATTTTTCAGAAAACTCCTATAGGCCATCTGTTTGTTCACTATTCCTGGTCTGTACAAGACAGATTTAAATACTTAGGCTGAATACATCTTAATAACAAAGGTGAATGAATTATGTATTAGCTTGTCATGGAAACAATTATTAAACAGATGGGTATGTTTTTAACAAGTGAGTAATTTTTAGTGCACAGAGAACTTTTTTCCCGCGTGTGCAGGTGGATGGCTGGTTTTCTGACTTTTTTTGGGCAGTGACAGAAGAACAAGTGGCTGCACTTAAAATAGAAATATTTAACTCTGAGTTTTGTAATCAGATTATTTAAAATGCTAGCTATTTCTGTTTACAGATATATTTATAAAACTAAAAGTAAACCAATTTTTGGACCAGTATGATTTTTTTTTTTAATTTCAGGCATTATTTATGTTTTATATTTCATTCTGACAAAGTTCCTTCAAAGGTGAAGCTTTTAAATTTTTCAAATACCCCAATGCCTTCTTTGCACAGGTGATATAAATGTATATCAGACTCACTTAGCACTGCAGAAATATCATTAAGAATGTTGTTCTAACAAAATTTTTTCTCAGGTGTATATTAATTAATAAAGTTCTTTTCTTGAAAAGTACAATTATGACTTCTTTTCTGGTTCAATACACTTTAGGCTTGTAATTGTGATAGGTGGATTATGAATTTCATCTTGGAGTGCAAAGAATGAGGCTTTTAATTCCTAAAGCATCATCAGTACAACTGATACTTAGCAATGAACGGGTTTTCACTTTCTGTATGTGTGGTCTCCTCAGATTAAGGCAGACCCTAAACTTTGGCTGGTTGAGGATTTAAAATACCAGCATTGCCTGCAGTGATTTTGGTGGTGGTCCTGCCTCATTAAGGTTTCATTGAGATTGGCTACTTTTTTGGACAGCATTTGGGAGGGCCTGACGGACAGGCAGAACCATTTCTAAAGACACGGAAAAAAACAGAATCCAACATGTGAGGGACTGTACTGCTGATTTGGCCTGAGCAGCTCAAGCCGAGGGCACCAGTCTTCAACTGAAGGGGCAGCATTAGACCAGTGGAAGGCATTTTGGGGGCATGGGGTGCAGAGTGGAATCTTTAGGAGTGGATCTCACCATTTGTTTGACAGTGAGGGCTGCCCGAGTCTGTTGCTCTTGCCTCAGTCTGGGAAACTGCCTCAGGGCCAGCGGGAGGAACCTCTGCAGCCAAACAGCAAATGTGGGGTCACCTGCCACCCACAGTGTCCTTGGCCAGGTGAGGCCGAGTGGCCTCAGCCCCGAGGCAGCCGCAGCATCCCAGGTGTGCCACTGGAGCAGCTGCTGACCGAAGAGTAGCTCCCTGCTCACCGTGGGACTTGCTGCAGAATGCGTTTTGTGGCGCCTGTCTGTGTGATGGTCAGCAGGGGAAGCCACGGAGCTGAACTGCTGGGCCAGGAGCTCTTCTCTCCCTGCGCAGTCCCCATCCCTGACACTCCTGGTCTGTTTCTCCCCTCCTATTTTTGGATGTGCCCATATTTTAAATCTTGTTTCTGCTCTGTGCTCACACTTTAATTATGCTGCTTTTTTGTTTCCCTCTGCCCTCCATAATCATAATCTGTTCTGCACCTTTGCTGCTCTGCCAGGCAATGGTAGGACTGTAGCTGCCCCCTCAGCACTGCAGTGCACGGCCTCAGTGTGGACACAGCACACAGAAACAACAGAGTGGGCAAAAGGGGGACAAGAGAACGCCAGATGTCTTACTTGGCTCTGTGGCAGGGAGACCCAAACCCCAGCACGGTGTTAGGCTCTTGGCTTGTCACTCACCCGCTCAGTGTTAACATCCAGCTCTAAAAACAAACCAACCAAACCCAACAGCAGGACAAAAGCAGGAGGAGAGCACTGGTTCTGCAGGTGATGGGAGCAGGGGAGTGAATGTGACCCTGCCGTGGCAGTCATGCAGCCAGTCACACCCAGGGGACGTGTCCTGTACAGCCCAGCTAAGCAGGCCTGCAGAGAGCCAGCTGCTCCTGGACACAGACCCCTGGTTCTCACACAAGAGGAAACAAGATTCTGGAGCCACTAAAAATGTGATCAGTGGCTAGACAATAGCATGAGAACAAGGGGGTCACACTGTTGTTATTTTGGTCCTTTCAAAGTATTTTTGACATTTTTGTGGAAGCCAGCTCCCGGCTGAACAGGTGCTTTTACCCGAAGGGTACAGGTGCTACCAGGGCTGAGCGTCAGCAGGGCAGGGTTGCTTCCCTGGCCAAAAAGCTGATATACCACAGGGCCACCACTCTTTTCACTCTCCCTGTGTGGTGCAAGCAGTGGTGAGAGCCCAATTACTGGGAAACCACACTCCTTGCCCTTATGTGGGATGTACTTCCACTCATCAGAACCTGCTCTGCTTTACATAACCCAGTTGCACAAATAAAGGGCTACTCCTGTGGCTGCCAGGCCTTTCAGAAGGCTTAGACTTGGTCATTACAATAAACAAAGTAACATCATTTTGAACAGCAGGGAAAAAAGCTCCTGCCCCGCTGTAAATCAAGATTTCTGACACAAGTCAGTAACTCTGCTCAGGGCCTGCGAGCTGCAGCTACCCCAGGGACAAAGGGCCGGCAGCTCGGAGCAGGGGCTCCCCCCAGCTGGCTCAGGGGGATGAATTATCACCGACCCCTGAGTCCTCGCTCATTCCCGGGGCACCCGCCTGGGCCCTCCCCTGGGGGATGTAACACATTTCAGAGGAGACGCAGCCTCCAGCGGTGGCAATGCCATTTCCTTGCAACCCTCTGCCACTTCTTCGTCACTCCTTGCTAAATGCCACCCTCGCACATACAGTCAGTGACACGAGAGTGGTTCTCTATGATTGCATGAGGGATTATAAGGAGATAAAGTGCCCACCACAGAATGCTGTGCTCAGAAATGTCTTGAGAACACAGCCTGTAAGGAAAGGGAAGCCTGAGCCCACATAACCCCAGCACTGGTCTGGTGCCTAAACACAACTGCTCCAATTTAGGCTGTTGGGAATTTTAATGTCCTTATTGATGAGATAGGATCAAAAATAGTCCTTTTGTAAAGCCAGCTCACTAGGATCTGGTGCGCTGCGTACCTGTGTGCAGGCAAGGGCTGAGACAGCCACATCTCAGAGATACTCAGTTACCTGGCCTGGCACACGAGCGAGGTGCGACAGCAGATTCATCTCCAGAGCCATCTGCCAAGACCTGGGCTTGTGTTCAGCACAGAAGTTCAGTGTCATCCACGAGGTTGTGGATCAAACTCCTCCTTTTCCTCCAGACCAGCTTCCATTACACCAAGTACCTCATAGCCACTTTTCTCTGTTTCTCCTACCCTTTGAGACCAAAGGTAACGAAGACATTGTCACCAGCCTGGGATTGTGCTTCTCACCACAATCAGGCCTGGGGTTCTTCAACCTGCACGGGGAAACCATTCTGCTCCCACAGCAACACCAGGTTATTCCATCTGAGAAGAGCAGTGTGTCACCGTTGGGACTGGTGGGAGCAGTCAAGGTGCTCTTCAGATCTTTGTCATTTCAGAAAGTCATTCTAAATAAATCTCAATGTCATTCCAAAGTTTCTGCTCAAGACTGCCACAATTTCACCTGAATTAGATAGAATATTAATGGGTTTTAAGTTCATTAATTCTAGTATTTGTCAACCTTCTGTTTGATTATGCTTAAAATGCATTATCATCCACGAGAGAGGTGGCATTACTAAGTAGGCAACTATTTAAAAATCAATCTGAATGACTGGAAGAGATGTGAGTCAAAAAATCTTTATGCAACAGTAGAAAGTAATTAGCTCATACATGCAAAACTTCATGACACTGATTGAATGAAAGGATGGATGTACAAGCCTAGATGCTTCACTACAAAAAAGACATGCAAACATCACAAGGAAAGCTTTTATGATGGCTTTTATCTATTTAATGTTTATCTATTTAATTTCTAATAGTCTCAGATACAGCAGATACTGAAATAAATTTCCTCAAGATCCACAATCTGATATGAATTAGTCAAATTGGCCAGGAATCATGAAAAAAATTTCTGAAAAAGAACCACCATGTTGGGAAATCAGATGTAAACTTGATCTTTCCTCTAATTTATTTCAGTGAAAAAAAAAATTGAATTCTTACAGTAGATCTGTAAATAAGAGAAGCATCTTTTGCATTAGTGTTTTAATGGAAGTTACATTTTACTTTTTTATAGACTCAAAATTCGGTGCTGCATTAAATTTATTGGTGCTGTTAAGACTGCCTCACGTGTATTACCTCTGAATTTAAAAATGTTACAGAATTAATCAGCAAAACACTTTTTTGCTAAAAACTTAAAACTTATCTCCAGAAAAACCTTACCTGCATTTTAACGTTACCTCTTAAAGTGATATATAAAATTATCAGATGATTTCAGAGTGACTGAAAATGGTATTATTTGATAAAATTTACTTACAAGAGTAAAACATATTTCCAATTACCTGCACAGCAAAACTGAGATCCTGAGAAATTGAGGTAGATTTAAACTTGCTGAAATAGCTCTTCCATCTGACAGAAGTATAACTTACATATGGGTTTGGGATGAGGCAATCCAGCTCGGGCTTCTGCAATGCATCCCCATCAGTTTCAGTTCCTCACTTCCCCAGCCTCTCATGATGCAGGTGAGAAAATGAGCCTAAGGAACAGGCAGTTCAGCTGAGCAAAACCCACCAGGTGTCACCCAGAAACTCTGGCCAATCTGTGGTGTTTCAGAACGAACTCTGTGCAGCCCATGTGAACTGACAAGAGCATCACTTTAGATGCAGGAAGCAGAGTTTGAGTTTAGTCAGCGATCTGACTTGTGCCAAGATGGTGCAGTTTTGTTTGAGGAGCTCATGCCAGAACTGCATCCATCTCACAAAACCATTTACTGTCCTGCCTTGCCAGAGAGGCAGCTCAGATTTCTTTTCATCTTAGAGAAGGCTGAAATCCTGTAAAAAATGCAAGTCACTTTAGATCTTACATTTCCAAGAATCAGAGCATTCAACTTCCAAAGCACATCTAATCAAATAAAAATATTTAAAGGCAGCAAGAGATAAGAGCAGTCAGCACCTTACAGGAAAAAAGGCTCCCTGGGAACACACACATTTTCATAAGGCTGATCAGCACATTAAACAACAGACCACTAGAAGTCAGTATTTAGACATTTATTTCAGATATGCAGTTTACACGCATATTATTGAGCAAAACCGAATTGCAAATATACAAATACTGTAACAAGCATTACCAAATAATGTAACTGGCACTAGTGTTATAAGCTATTACTGAAACTGGTGAGGATAAGTCATGGAAGAGGACCGTAGCTCATGGCATTCTTTTCATCCAATCAAACTTCCAGTAGCACCATAATGGCAACACATGAAACACAAGACAGAACATTGTTAACTGTTATTCTGAGATTCACAACTTTTTTTTTCCATTTCAGTGAATTACTTAGCAAAACAATGTTAACAGTGCAGGCGCTTTGGCCAACTTCAGCTTGTGATCAGCTGTACATCTTCCATATGCAAAAGAAAAAGAAAAAAGCCAGCATATTTGGAACCCATCTTTGCACTTGGGCAGTCATTGCACTGCACTTAAGATTCTGGGACTGAAGACAGGCATGTCCTGCAAAGAGATGTCAAGTCCACTAAAGCCTGAGTGAGTCTTTGGTAGGCCAATACCTCATTACTATATCTACAACAGTCATTTTATTCACTAGGATTTTCTTTTGTGATCCAAGGTGGCCAAAGAGGACATTCTGGAAAACATTACAGTAAAATCCTCAAACGACCAGGCACTTCAAACCCAGTCTTTTCCAAAGGCACCAAGAATGGACGGGGCACCAATTTTCCCCCTAATGAAAGGTGACTGCATCTGCTTTTCTACAATGCTTATAAATCACTGGATTGTTATTTTACAGTTTCTATACACTATATAGTAGCCTTATCTGCTGCATGATTGGTTGCATGAATAAATAGGTAACCCCACTGTTCTACACAGGCGATGTCTCCGTTCTACCATATATTAAGTACCAATTTCTTATGTTTTGAAATTATGTAAAAGCGATAACCCTGCTCAAAGTACACACACATACAAACACTTCTGACACAGGTTACATCCATCTGAAGATCGGCAGTTCATTCTACATGCATTCTAAATACAGTGTGTCCAGTTATGAAACAAAATTATCATTCTGAATATTCACTGTTGAAGTATGTTTGCATCGGTCTCTGCAGGTCTTTGCTTCCCTTAAATTTAAGAGGTCACACAAGAACGGTTTTAAGTCACTAATGCTCAGCTAACACCCTTTATCCCAAACCCCGTATTTTCCAAGTGAACAGTGCAGGACATATTATTCATTTCAGCATTTAACATATTAAGAATTTACCAATTTTTATCTAAATACACCAAGTATACGCTTTCAAGCAAAGTTGTGGCAAAAATACAAAACATGGACGTATTTGTACTGCTGTAATGCACTTGGTTAAAGCCTTCATGTCTCTTCACACAGGTCAAAGATCCATAGGAAGTATTTTGCCTTATCAGACAAGTATATAGAAAATGCAGTTGTATCAAAACCTTGCTTCTGCTGGTCACCTGAAGCTTGAGGAAGTCGCATGTGGTTCAACCAGCTTTCAGACAGGGTTCTTTAGTGGCAAAGATATTTCTGCAGCACTTACAGATTTAAATTTCAGTCTGAATAGCAGTGCTTAATTCCACAGCATGTTGTGAGTGGTTGTTGTTAGTTTCCTTCACTGTTTCACCAACACCTAAATCTACATTTGTTGAAGATCCATTATTAATGCTTTCCTCAGCAATGTAACTCAGCTGTGGAACATCAGTGCTTGGGGCTGTTGGAACAGGCACAGGGATTCCACTTGGCTGTGGAGAGTTTTCCAAGCGATCATTTTCCACCTCTGGGAGAACACTGACTGTGGTAAAGCGAGTATGATAGTCGCTGGAACCATGGCTACAGGAAGTTTTCATACTTTCCATATCTGAGCAGCTGAACTCAGAGAAATGGCTGGAGTGCGAATCTGCTACAGATGGAATACTGTCGCTCAGAGAGGGAGAGTCAAATTCACTGGAGTTTGTGCTTTGCTGCTCCAACAGCTGAGCATCCATGTCCTCTCTCGTCTCATTAATCTTCATGCTACTCTTCTTTCTCAGCTTACCTTTGCACTTCTTCCCCGCCGTGCTGTCCTTGGCCCACTTGGCGGCGCCGGCTTTGCCTTCGGGCGGGCCGGAGCAGCCGGCGGGGCCGCGCCCGGCAGCGCTGCCGTCCTCCACGCTGCTGCTCCCGCTGTGGTGCCGGAACTTGGCTGGCTTGGATTCGATGTCCACCTGCACTTCCAGGCTGTTGCCTTCCCTAGAACAGGGGAGAAACGGTGAGTGTAAGTGGTCATCGGAGGGCGGAACAAAATCTTGCTGCTTTCCAACGTACACAGTAAAAGTGAGAGGGATGTGTCTTGTAAAGAGAAATGTTTAACCAAATAAACAGCCCAAAGGAAAACACAAAGTCTGAAACACCAAACGCTTTACTGAGCTACAGCAATGGCACTCCTCTTTGGAAATAATCCTGGCAAAATGCAGTAAGCAGTCACATGTAATTCCACTGTAACAAAATCTGCAGTTACAAAGTGTAATCTTGAATGTAGAACAGCTGAGGCATGCTTAGAATACCCTTTAATAAGCAAGGCTTATAAGTATTCTATTTTCATCACATTTCTCTTACCTGTCCAGAGGGATGTAGGAGTTCAGAATGGATCCTGCCATTGCTTTGGTACTGGCATTGTCACTAACTGTTCCCAAGCTAACTGTGCCAGATTCTCCACTCAGACTGTATCGTTCTTTCTGCACATCTGCTTGTACTTCCAGCCTTTGAGAGAAAGAGAGAGAGTTGCATGTAGTACCACAACAATTAAAGCACACTAGCTGAAGATGAGTGTCACCTTGTAGATGGCAGTAAGTCAGCAATGAACAGCGTTCCCAAGTCACTCCAGTACAGATGTGCTTATTTATCCTACTGACACATTCTCCATTCCCACTGTCAAAAATTACTATTTTTTGATTAAAACCAAGCAAAACAAAAACACCTCAAAGCAAAACCAGATTAATTTCCTAAAAGTGTTAACCAAAAGTTCTGGCTTCTTTGCCTCCTGAGATTTACAAGGCCATCTTCCAGGTTCAGCTCCAGTTCTTTTGCAGATAGTACACCATACTCTAAAAACAGTCAGAACAATCAGAAGGGTACATAAGTTCAAGACATGATAGTTCCCATGTTTCCCCTGCTGCAAATTACTACTAATCAAATAAGAGGCAGGGAACTGTGTTCTGTACTCTGCTTTATATCGTATTGCTATCAACTGCAACAAGAATAATAGAAACCTGAGCAATCTTAAACTGGGCTCAGCAGATAAGCCAGAAATCAAATTACAAGCTTTTTTCCAAATGTCTTGTTTATCTGTGTTCTGACCGTGAAATGGAAGTGGGGTTTTTTGTTTTTCACTCAGCTCTTTGAAGACAAGGGTATGTATACCTCGCTCAGCAGTCACAGCCTGAAACACCTGTCCCAGCAGAGGGGAACTCTTGATACTATCCTGCTCTCTTTACTCTATATAGCCTGGACTGCCAAATTATTCAAAATCGGCAGTGTTGGCAGCTGATTTAAGGAGCAAATTCCATCCTGAACCCCACATGCTAACAATCCTTTCTACACACTCTCTTTCTCTTGAGGGTGCAGGAGAGCCAACTACCAGAAAGGTCCAAATTTACAGAAGGCGTTGAGCACGTGACAAGAAGCTGCTGCCTTGGCAAGGCCAGGTGTTCATCTGCCTCCCCTCCTGCCCAAAGTCCATTTAGAATCCACGCTCCACCCAGGTGCTCTGAAGGCACAGCTTGGTGCCTGCAGACGACTGAACGAGTCAGCAGTTCTGACTTTTGCGTCAGGCGCACCAGAGAACGAAACTGTGATAGACACGAGCTGCCTCCCTCCGGCTCCTGCCTGCAGGCAGCTCTCCTGGGGAAGCAGGAGAACAAGATCTCAGGCCCTCCCCTACTCTAAACAAAATCAAAGTCTTGAGGATTGTGGTTGGGCAGGATCTCTTGAAAATCAGTAAGTTTGCCAGGGATGAAGTGTTTATCCCCCAGAGACAGTTCCTTTTAGCAGGAACCGGTATCAAAAAGTGAAAATCGGAAAGCCGAGGCAGTGCACTTCCTGTGCCGATGTGTGGAGCAGGCCAGTGCAGGGCTGGCAGCACGTCCCTCACCTGTTGAAGCAGCTGACCATGGCGCTCCCCGAGAGGCTCCCCGTTATGCTGGCCCCAGCCAGGGCCATGGTGCTCGCTGTCTCGCTCAGGTTGTCTCGGATGGCTCCTATTCTGTCCATGTGGCTCCCGCTGGCGCTCAGGCTGCCCGTCAGTCCCCCGACACTCCCCTCCCCTATGCTGGGGTTGTGACGCGCCTCTGCCACCGAAGTGGTATCTGCACGCAAACAAAGAAGGCTCGTCAGCTATGGAAGCAGCACTTTGTAGTTTCTAGAATGTGACCATGGAAGCTGTTTCTGAAATTATGCTGAGAAGGAGGATTTATAAAACATACAGCCACAAAAAGAGAACTTTGTCAAAAAAAAAACCAAACCAAAAAACCACAAACAACCAGAAATAATTAAAAAAGATTCCTTTTTGGGAGCTGTTATAATGGTTATGCCTGACACCACATACTTAAGGTAGCAAAAAAATTAACCATGGATAGGACAGGAAACATGGAGTGAAGGAATGCAGAGAGACCCCATCACACAGGATTGTGCCATGTAATCAAGAAACTGAAGCATCAGACCAGTCTTTAGTTGGCTGTTAAAAATAAAAAAATCTAACCAGGTTCCACAAACTAGGATTCTGAAAGAGCAACATTAATGCTATGTTAAAACTCTTACCTATGGAGAAGACTTGAGTCTGGCTTTGATTAAAACAGGCAAGAAAAGCTTTAATACTTGTATTACAGCCCAGCATAAAATGACACAGAGAAACTTATCATCTGAGAGGTGCAATTTCAGCAATGAGCAGAAGCAGCCTCAAATGCAAATAACTACTCTAGTATCTAAGATGGAAAATACAAATCACAAAGCCCATACTTATATAAAAGGGAATACTGAATTTTCTTACCTACAGCTGCATTTGTTCCACCAACATTTATATCATTTTCATCATCAAATTCTATCCTGACACCTTTTCCATTGCCAGCTGACACACCACAGCCTCCACTTCGGCAGAGGGAAATTGGAACAACTCCATACACATAAGCCAGCATAATAGGAACACCAATACCTACAGAGGGAAGTAGAGTCTTTCATTAAAACTGACTTTTATTTTAGAGCCTTTCATAAAGGCAATTTCATTTTTCAAGATTACTTAATATTTGATTAATATTACACTTGAAAGAGATCAGGAGGGAGCAAAATTAAGAAATATTGGTAAATCACTAAGGTGAAATGACAGGAAAGTACACTCAGCAGGCAGAATGTCCTCTGTCAGCACTGGTAGGAAGAGAAGCTTAATGATTGATGAATTAATACTTTCAGTATGTCCATAACATACTTTATAAACAAAATTAAAGCACTTTAAAAATTCAAAAGAGCTCCACTGGGGACTGCAATAATGTTCCATCTGAGAGGCACAAATAGCAGAGATCTATTTCAAATGTTGCTCAACTAAAAATGTCAGTACCTCTACTACTTTAATAAGGGGCTTCAATTTACATCCACTGAAGGCAGACACAGCTTTGCTATCAATTTAATAGGACTTAATGTGATTACTACTCTGGGATTTTTCAATATAAGTTTTCCTTAAAAGTAAACAATTCTGTGGAGCAGGGTGGCAGGAATGAAGGGAAACCAATTAAAGGAACTGCAGACTAAAGCACACACAGATATACACACATCCATCCCACCGCTTTGAGTGGACTGCGACAGCCAGTCCTTTGGCATATGAATTAAATCATCCTATGGCTTTGCTGATGGAAGTACACAGAAGGTACAAAACCCAGCAGACTGAAAAATGTCAAATTGGCACATTTTGAAAAAGCCAGGAGAGAAGGAGACCTAATAGAAAGGCTCCTCAGTCTAATCTAAAAGAAGGGTTCCAATTATACAAAGTCTCCTTCACTAGAAATTTCTCACATCCAAGGAGGAACTCCATATTCTTATGGTCATTATTTTGGAAACCACACAATGCCCTGAGACTGGAGGCCATGTGTTAATGGCAATAGGGCCAGAGCAAAACTTCACAAAATAAAACCCAAATGCTTTCCCTGAAAAGCCACGTTTCATGTCTATTCAGGAAAAACAAACAGCTTGAGAGAAATGAAGTATGGCAGACCTATAAATACAACGAGGAGACTTTGTGTCTCACCACCTGTTTAGCAGGGATCTGACACCACAGCCACATGAGAACAATGCAATGCAGACTGACACTAGTTTCATGGCTGGCACATCCTCGTTTGCACCGTGGTCCACCACTGATAACAAGCAGTTTAAGGCCACAGCTTCCTGGCCAATTTGAACCACCACTTGCTAAAAGTGGCCCTGTCTTCCAGAGGTTACGCATTACTCTCTGGGCATTGCCTCTGGCACAAGGGGGAACACTGCAGACAAAACTGTGTGTACAGGGGGCTGACCCAGCTTAAAACTAAATGGTGGGTCTTAGTGTGAGTCAGCTATCCACAGCAGCTTACTGTGCAACTGTGATGATGCCTGTGCTGCAACAAAGAAGCAAGGCAGTGCCAGGCAAGTCCCCTCCTTTCAAAAAAATCTGGGTTTACAGTGATCTTGAAATTACCTGGGAAGATGAGACAACTATTTTGTGAGGAACAGCAAGATCTTCCTTAAATGCCATCCTCAACAATCACTATGAGACAAAGCATGACGCAATGCAAACTGACTGCCAGAGCAAAACAAGTGGTTTGTCAACTACTGCAATGTTAAGTGTAAGAGGCTGTTTTTGTTCTGCATTGAGAAAAGTTTGACATGAAGTTATTAAAATATTAATAGACTCTGTGGCAACCGTTTTTTTTCTTGGTAATTTAAAAAACCTTTAAATACTTCAATCTTAAAAGCCAGATGTGACAATGTGGAAACTTCGATTTTCAAGATAAAACTTAGTTTTAATTCTTCAGGAAATGCTACACTGGAATCAAGTACTGTATTCTTGATTCTGCCCCAATAAATATATAACCTTAGACTCCTTGTCTTGGTTCCTTCACTTATAAAAGGAAAGTACAGAACTTATCTCAGCTGTGTTATTCATGAGTGTTTTACAGAGTTCTGTTTTCAAGGTGCTACCGAGACACAAAATAGTAGCATTTGCTTACCTACAGTTACTGCAGCTACAACTGGAGAAACAATTACAGATAAGGTTACACCACCTGCTATAGCCAAGTTTCGCTTGTGCTTTGAAATGTCTTTGCCTTCGTATCGATTGTGAATCTTGAAAGAAGAAAAGAAAGGGGGTTTAGAGTATTATCAACATCAGTAACACATTGCTGCAAGGATGGAAGAAGTGACATAGTTTGGAGCTGTACCCTGTTCTCTTCCAGAGAGACCACATTCTATGTCATGATTTATTTCTTATCTCAAAGAAAATAAAATTCATACATATCCTAATTTTAGGCAACCTCTTACAAGTAAGAAGTCCTCCCGTCCAGCTATTAAGCATTTATTCTCAGCCTCAAGTTTGAAGAGCTAAGTAATTGAAGAACTTTGTTTAAACATTACTCCAGCTTACAAGGCTGGGAAAAGTAGACAAAATTTCAGGATAAAAGAATTGCCACATATGATCAAACTGACACTTCTTATTCCCAGTCGTCTTTTCCCTGAACAGTATGGAGTTAAAAATTTCACAGATTACTAGATCTACGGAAACAGGTTGACATAACAGAGCCACGAGGGAGCCTCCACCAAGCATAGCCTGGAAGGAGGGGAAAGCAAGAACTCTGTTGCTCCAGCACCCCCTCATGACAAGCTGTTGAGACAGGAGATGTTTCTGCAAACCTGAGTCTTAGCTGCGCTTCTGTTTCCTGAGGAATCTGCTACCCAAACCTCTTACTGATGGTTCAAGTCTGCAATAACTCTGAAATGTGATTGCCTTAAACTCACCTGCCACAAACCCCACATGAACCTGAAAGGCCTTTAAAGATCACTGCTCTACAGAGATTTCCCACATTTCTGTGTTCCATTTATTCTCTCTAGGAACATGGTTTCTCAGAGGTATGCACTACATCTATCATCATTCCTGGCTAAAATATAATTACAACAGAACAACAGGTATCTTAGTGGCTGTCACAAAGCCAAGTTAATCCTCACTCCATCTAAGGAAGAACACCAAAGATGAGTACGCAAGAAGATAATGACAAAAAATGACTTAGATGTCATTCTCTCAAAATTATCATGTTATTGAATGCTGTGCTTTCTAAAATATAATTTCAATTAGAGATTTGGTAGGGTTGTTCTCATTTTGGAAGAAACAAAGTCTTGTATTTGTTCAGGCAAAAGAGGCAAGGAAAGGGCAGAGAAGGCACTGTGCTTTGTGCAAAGAGAATGCATTTACTTGCTCTGAGGTACATTATACACAGAGAAACACTGAGTGAGGGAAAGCTTGAATACTGAACATGCCTATGGATTAAAAAGGGAAAAAACTGAACATAAACACTCTCACAAGATGAGTGTGTAAGAATTACAAACCCAGAAAGATTAGGTTTCATGGGGCTCTGAGCAATTAGCAGGATTGCCTTAGGCGCTGAATTTTACTGTTATGGACAACTACAATTCCTGAAACAAAAGGCAAATACAACAAACAGACATCCATAAAGACTACTGGATTCCTTCAATACAAAGCAAAAAAAAAAGAATGGAAGGAGGAGGTTACAGAGTAGAAACTGATTTAACACATCAAGATAGAAGGTTACACTGGTAGAAAGTACTTTGAAATAAGAAACTTCTCAATATTGACTAAATAATAAAGAATAACCAAACAAAAATACTAGGCCAGAAGAGAGATTTCAATTAACACAGAAACCCATTCGGTTACAAGACATATCTATAAAACCAGAACACTAGCACTTCCTCGAGGAAACTCTATCAAAGCACAAGCACGAACTCTTCCAATGCAAAGGACCAACAGAATGTTGAAAAAGAACAATGAAGCTTCCTTTACCAAAGCAGCAGCAGCATCAAGAAAATAGAAAGTAGGTCAGATTACTATGAATGGGTATAGAAGAACAGTATGAGGGTGTTAGGCCAAAATCTGAAAGGTTAAAATAGAAGAGACAAAAAGCAAGGGTTAACAAAGTCAAGGATAAATTATTCTATGAGCACAGTGCTAGTAAGAGGAAGACCAAATTGTATCAATTTGCTGTTTAACAAATATGAAAGATACTCAGCAGATGAAACTGAAGACCTGTTCCTATTTTCTTTTCCCTTCAATTGTCATTGAAGATCAACTGTGAGCCAGACAACTGGTGACAAAGAAGTAAGATCTGTACAAATACAGCAGATTGGAGTGTACTTACATGAGCTGATCTGAAAAATATCTCAGCAGACACATTTTCAGAGTCACTAATAGTAATTTTTGAAAGTTATTATTAGTAGATGTCTGAAAAAAAAATCCAGGAAAACTGGAAATGGTTAAATGGCAATGATAATCTTAAAAAGGGTACAAACTAAGAAGCTGAGGAAGTAAAAGACCACTGAACTGAACTTTCCTTTCCTGAAAATTGGGACCTTGTAGACATCAAAGCAAAGGTAGGAAACAAAAAGGTCACACTGATTTTTTTTTTCAAGTAGAAATCATGCCAATTTAATTTTCTCCTGTAACAAGATAACTCAGCCTTGAGGATGGGGAGAAACAGATGTCACACACGGACTAATGAAATTCTTACATTCTTGTATGACACTCAAGCAGGTTATAATGGTCCACATTGAAAAAAAGATGAGAGAAATTCTACTAAGCTTCATGTGAAACTACAGAAAACGTGAATAGCCATTTTTTGTAACTACCCAAATTGAGACTCTTCACTCCATACTTCTTCCAAGAGATATGCCTTGGATCCAAGGGTATTGAACATTTTCATTAATGTGGAAGATGGAAGGAGAAGAATGTGTGTGTTGAAATTCAGGCCAATACGATCTGGCACGGTTGCAAGAACGCCAGAATTCACTCCAGTCGTGAGAAGCTGAAAAAATGGTCTGAAATGACCAAATGCAGCTGAATGGCAATAAGGTCAAGACTACCCGTAGGAAGAAGCCAATTGCCTGAATTACCAGTATGTGGGAAAAGGCATGTGTTTTAGAGTACACAAAATGAAAATAGCACATTGTTGAAGAAGAGGTAACTGGTAGTTACTGGCAGAGAATCACCCTTTCACTTAACTCAGCAGCAGTAATGCTGCAGCTTCACGGCTGTATTCAAACTGGACAAAGACAAAGGTGGCATGAACAACTATAAGGAAATCCAGAAGAGGAAAATCAGAAACCTAAACCAGTGTGTTTTCTTGACGGTTTGTCGAGAAAAGTTGGAAGTGCTAAGTTTGTTAAGAATGGACTTAAAGCATCATTAAGTAAGTAACAGCATATTGCAAACCAAAAGGATTCTCTACATCGGCTGAAGAATAGGGCAGTAGGAATCTAATGTAAATTCTCTTCCTATACCAATGTTAAAAACAATGAATTTTTCTAAGAAAACTAAGCTTGAAGGGCCTGTGGGATCTCTGTTGTCAGATGTTTTGAAGTGCATATATGTGACAGTGGTCACAGAGAAATGACCACTAAGCACTGGGGTACAACAGAAATTCTCATGAGGCTGCCCTCACAGACTAATGCTCTAAGACTTTAATACATGAAAGATGCTCTGTGATGGAGTCCTGTCCCAAAATACAATGAGAAAACTAATCATGCAAATGTAATTTGAAGCAAGTAACTGCTGCCTTCTTCCTCTTCTCACTTAAAGGGTTCCAATGACTGTATGGGACTAAGCCATAACAGAATAAAAGGATCAAAAACCAACTGTAGCAGAAAGTAGGGTACTTGCTTGAAAGAAGAAGATTAAATAAATACAGTGGAAAAGCTGCAACCCTGAACTTTTTGTCTAACAGTCACACTCCTCCTTCCCTCCCCAGTAAATGCAGAATTATGAGTCTGTGCCAGTCACTGTGAGAATCCATGCTGATAAAAGCAGAAAAACAAATCTTCCAAGTCATCATTTCAAAAAGTCCATTTCCAAAAGGTCTAGACAACTTATTACTATATCCTAAATTATATATAAGAGCTTGATTACTTTATAGAAGTAAAATGAAGACAGGCTAGCTAGCACTGAACACTGCTCCACATCGGTGGACTGGTCCAAGGCAATTAACAAGCTGCATAATATAAACGGTTAAATACGTGCATGCACAAACTTGAACTAGCATAATTTTATATTAAAATTCTGTAACTATCTGCTTTTAAGAAAAAAGAAAAAAATTCATTTTTGTCTTCCTTGTGCTCTAAAGATTGTTTAGTTCTAAGGGACAAGAGGGGAACCAGAGATTAAAACCAGAGTAATTTTGAAAGAGCATGCAGGAGCTTTCACGGCAAGATGCAGAAATTGGAAACTGTTCAGTGTTTTGCTCTGCATGTTTTAAGAGAAACTAGATTCTTAAAAACACTACTTTTTGTTCCTGCACCACTGACACAAATATCCTTAAAGAAAGCAGGGCTTGGTTGCTTCGGTATTTTGGAGATTGTTTGGCTTTTTGTTTTGTTTTTTAGAGGCCAGTTAAGATACCCAGCTGAACATAGTGTCACCCAAGCCATACAACAGAAGGTAAAACCTGAAGCATGTTGGGAGTTGAAGCACTTTTTACCTTACGTCCCACATACACAGGAATTCCAATAATCATAGCAGGAATAGCAATGCCAGCTATTAAGGCAATTCCTACAGGAGCTCCAACAAGTGTCCCTAGTTGCCACAGGATTTTCTTCTTACGGCTCCAAGGTTTCTTTCCCCAAAATGTGCAACCTGATGGGCTAATAGAAAGAAATAAGAAAACTGTAAAGAAACTGTAAATAAATCAACGTAGCTATACACTACTGAACATTTCTCTAGTTACAAAATTATTGTCCTTAAGTTCAAGTTACAGATATTATGGATACCACATCATCAATTATTTCTTCAGATTTTTTTTTGCCTTGAGAGCGTATTTTGCAATGTAACAAGAAGCATATTGCATATCACCACACACCAATCTATGGTTCACAGTAATGTGGATAATCAGAACTTTTGTATTGCCTAATACAAAGACAATACAGCTGTATTAAGACATCAGTAAAAAGAGGGTGTGTTCATCTAAAATACTTCATTTGTACTACGAACATGTTGCATGCATAAAACTTAGAAAATATTTTAAAATAAAAAATAATAAAGCACAAATTTAAATACATGTATTGAAAACTGACTTAATTCTCTGATATGAATACTTCAACTGTGATTCTCTACTCTGAGAGGAAGAAAGCCAGACCTACAGTGCTTGGGAATCTCCTTCTAAATACTTTAGAAAACAAATTATCAATCACATAGATTTTTTTTTCTTAAATGTACCTTAAATAATGTAAATCTGAGATCTCTTTCATACATAGCCAACAGAATTCACAGCCACAGACAGCACAAGTCATATGATTGCAGCTTCCATCATTCATTTTTATTATATAAGCAGCACAGCGTGGGCATGGCTTTATGTCATCAGCTGTTTAAAAATGAATATTAAAATCGTATCAGTTCCTTAGACAAGAAAATATAATCACAATACAGACATACATTTGGGCAAACTGATTGAACCATTATCTGAAAAACTAAAGAAGTTTTTTGTAAGATTGCTTTACAAATCTTCATTTGGCAATCACTTGGTATCAAATTTGTTTTTACAAACCTTGGACTGAGCAAAACTAATGAAAACAAGGTGTATTAGACCACATTCAAGTAAGTGAATAGCTAATGCATACTCTGCTCAAGGATTTTCTAAGCTTAATGAAATATATATTAGAGTCTGACATTAAATATGTATGCTAACACAGGACTGATAATATGCTCTCTTTAAATATAATTCTCTTTTACATTTCATGATGTTATGAATCTTATACTTGAATATTCAGTCTCCACTCTGTTAAGGTATCTTAAATCCATCTCCCCATTCACATTAATGTACTTCTTTGGTATTGCCAACCTCCTCTTGAGTCCTTTTCACAGCCCTGCTTTATACTTACTTACTCCCTAAAAAAATATAGTGTAGCAGAAGAAAACTCTGGAGAATCTCCTTGCTCCCAAGTCAAATGTGGAAAAATTAGGTTAAGTGACCAGCTCGGTCAAACAAGGGGTCATTGAGCAACAGTGAAATACACACACATCACAGTTGTGATCTTCACTCCTGTTTAGCATCTGCACTTTGGGACAAGCTATTTATTCACAGCTGCAAAAATACCTTGCAGCTCCTAGCGCAGAACTCCAAGTTTACTCCCTCAGTGCTACTACGTAGGACAAAGGGAAAGGAGAGCTCATACTTCACAGAAGGAATACCTAGAGAGGTGCAGAACCAGCAGAAAAAAGTACCTCGACCAACTCCAGTACACAAGGAGTAAGCTGCTGAAAGGATTCATTAGCTACTCCCACATGGGAGCACATGCACAACCCACAGGGCAGAAAGGGAACTGAGCAAGTTCTTCAGCACAGGAAAGGCAGAGCTACTGCTCTTCAGGCTGGGAGGAATTAAAAGGGTGAGGAAAGGAGCTGGTGTGCTAATTTATTTGGCTTATTTTAAAATTTATTTGAAAGCTACAGCAAGATACCAATTTTTAGGGCAAGATGGGATGCATTGTTAAAATAAGCCAGTGCAAATTACAAATTAGAGACTCTCCAGTCTGGGGCTGGATTGGAGAAAAACAGCTCTAACTAGAAAGTGCAAGTGAGACTCTTTACCCTGAATATCTACCTTTCTTGTTTAGGCAGACACAAAAGCTGCCAAATAAATAAGAGTTTGATGTAATTCAGAGCCAGTTCTTACGAACAGCAAACTGGAATCTTGATGTGCTAAATACTACTCTGAATAGTTTATCCTCTTTTTGGCAAATTACAAACAAGCTCAGCATTAAGAGATGGAATTGTTTGCTTTCTGGCAGACAAGACAGATGAGCATTTCCTAGAAAACCAGAAATTAGTACTAACAAAGACGTCAAACATCGGAGCTGGCATCAGAATGACAGTCTTTTTGAAAACAGAAAATCAGTGGTTATGAGTTTTAATTTTCACAGCTGGGAAATTTCACCTACAGTGGAGAAAACAAGAGTACCAGTGTGTAAGTGATACAACTAAAGAAGTCAACATGCTGAACATGTGGGATGCCTTGCAGCAAGTTCATTTGATTTCATATTTTCAACTACAAAGTAAGAACTTAAAATGATGACAAGCTTTTAAGACTTAAGTCAGATGCTCTGGTCACAGAGTACTTTGAAGCGTAACATTTAAAATTTTAATTCAAATTTAGAATTGTGATTTTATGTTTCTGAAAGACAAAGCATCTAGTATCTCTCTACCATGTTACTATTCCATTCTTTCCTTATCCAGGGTTAATTGTGCGAATGTACAAAAGAGATGTTTTACAGAGATAAATACCTGCTGCTCCAGATTCCTGGCTGTAACTAATAGATG
This sequence comes from Callaeas wilsoni, assembly GCA_013398955.1. NCBI lineage: Eukaryota > Metazoa > Chordata > Aves > Passeriformes > Callaeidae > Callaeas > Callaeas wilsoni. The sequence continues at coordinate 42,362 of VWPU01008211.1, read as the reverse complement.
AAGAACGAATTGTTCTCAGGCGCAGACTCTGAGCTCTCTCCTGGCGAGCAGCATCGCAGGTCTGGTTGGGATGCCAGATTTGCTTACAGTGGTAGCAAAACTCAGTTCCACAGCCTTCCCGTCCACACGTTAGCTTGGGGCAGCTGGCACATCCAAACGCGATCACAGCGTATCTTGAAAGATCAAGAGGGGCAAGAGAGAATTTTGTTAATAAAACCAGTTCTAAGTATAGAACAAAGCTGACAAGACAGCTGTCAGAGCAGCTGAAGCAGGTACAAAGGCAGTGCACATCAGGAGCTGACTACCTCCTTCAGGAGGCGGCCAGCACTGGCTCCTGAACACCTCTTTCCACAACTGTATTGCCATTGCATTAGATTAAGATTGTACAGAAATACTATAATCACTGCAACACTCCCTCACCTTTACTCCATGCAGTATTCAAATATACTGTATTTAAAGCTGAATGCAATACTGTAAGGTTTACAGTCACAAAGAAACCACGGTTTACAAGAGTGGGACAATAAACACAAAAAAGGTGTTTAAGCAATTAGGAAAAGTTACAGTTTCAAAAGTGCCCCAGTCACTATGGGCATGTCTAAGGTTGACCCTGTCTATAATGAGGGAGCATCCCTGCTAAGTGATCTGCAGTGTAACCTACAGCTCTAATGACATCTGATTTGGCACTGCAAGACATTTTAGGATTTTACTAGTTGCCTTTTATCATCAATACCACTACTTACTTTAAACTGATGTTTGTTAACGCTTTGTATTTTAAAATGTCAAAACAAGAAACCAAGTATTTTATAAATAGGATTTTGGTTTCTCAATAATTAAGGCATTTTTAAAAGTACATTTCAAACTGTAAATGCAAAAACTGGTAAGAGTTCAGGGCCTCAATGCCACCCTTACTCTGACAATACCACAGAGCAAAAAACCTCCAAGCATGTTGAGACTTACAAAACTGTGTTACACTACTTTGTAAACAGACACTACATGAACAGTTCTATACAATGAGAGTTGAAGTGACAAATCTATTCCTTCATTACACCTGCATTTCAAAGTTTTCGCGATAAAAACACAATGTGCTCATATTAACAGTAAACACAAACACATGTATATATCTTTCTTAATTCCTATCCACTGTAGCTTTTGGAAATGATTTTATGCAATAGTTTTCTTTTAAATATGTAATACTAAGTCCACTGGTATGAACATTTAAAACAGATGTATGGTTGTATTCACATGAACAGGGTGAATAGTAGAGCAGATTTCAACAGATTTATAAATGCAACAAGACTTAAGTTTCTGTCTGTTCAAATAAAGGTAATTTTATTTTAAAAGACTGAATTGTTTATTTTTACTCCCTGTCCATTTTATAGCAGTTGCATAAATTAACTCAAAATATTCTTTATTAGTAATGATACTTAAAAAATTATTCCCACTCACAAGCCTATTTTAAAATTTTGCTATTTTAAAGAGTAGCTAGATCTGAAGCTCTGCAAAGTTAATGCAAATCCTATCTCTTTCATTATCATTTTAAAATAGCATGTTTGAGGTTCCCAAGAAGTTTTGCTAGCAAACAGGACTTTAAACCTTTAACTTACATATTATGCAGTTACAAATGAGATACATGCTTAACTGTTTGCAAATATTTCTTGCTTTCCAAGTAGAGATTTATTTCAATAATTGCTAGACTCTTCTATATTGCTGCCAAGTTAATCAGCTTCATTTTCCCCACTTTCTGCAAACTGAAGAGATAATTGCTTTGCATGTACACAAAGAGACTCTGATCCAAATGCTTCTTCAACATGCAGGGATACATTCAAGGCTTGCTAATGTTAGACCAAAAAAACCTCAAGTGCAAGACACAGAATACAGTATCAGTTTACATCCCGCCTCCTTCCTATCGCTATTAAAGCATGGTCACATCCTTGAAAGCACTCCCTATTAGGGACTGACGAATTTGGCACACCTTTAGAAAGTAACTTTTCAGACCTGAGCAAATTTCAGTTCAAACAGTACAGGATTACAGGTTTAATTTTAACATTTGCATTCTTTTTAAAGGAGATGAGAAAGCCTAAAGTCTTTGTTTAGGTTGAGAGAAGGGACAACCAACCAAACTCAAAGTAATACCCAGTAAAACAAAAACCAGAGGCCGTGAGCAATTAATTGAAGGCTGCACAGTGAAAAGATGGATGAAGAATTTGTACTCTTTTGCATGATCTGCTTTTTTCTTGATAAAGGTATGAAAATTTAGGAATCACTGCTCTCTTCAGCAATACAATCTCAGAGCAAAACCATTAAATAATTCAAACAGAAGAAAAGACAGAACATATTTGGAATACTGATTCAGTCATGCTAGTTAAAATGACACTGGAGAACTGGTATCAAAAACAGAATATAAAAATTTTGGTCTAGGAGAAGGCTCATGAGGCTTCCTATCAGTGCTCCTTCTCCAGGGAAGGATCATCTATGTGACAGTCTCCTACCAAGCCACTGCTGGTAGGTTACAGCTGGTCCAGACTTTTACAGTGTTTCAGGTAACAACAATGATCAGGATGCATTTGAGCTTGCAACAAAAGCTGAGGATGAAGCAGCCCAGGGTCAGAAAGTCTGTGGTGCCAGTGGTATGGCCCATTCAGGCACTGGGCTGCTGTAGGGCAGGAGACTCCTCAGCTCCCAGGCAGCCCATCAAAGGCAGAGCTACTGCAGCAGAGGTTCTCCTCCAAACTCATCTGCGGTTCTCCTCTTGGGAGGATAAAAAGTTCTCCACTGGGACAGAAGTAAGAGCAATACACTTGGTACTGCAGATAACTTTACTTCAAGATCCGCTTGGTTCATGTTTTGCTGTCCCTAGGACTTGTTTTAACCCACATAGAGTTGAAACAGAGAGGAAAAAGAGTTATTTACTTAACTTAATTGTTGTTTCCTTAGAACCCAGGAGACCAATGATGTAAAAAAATCCCCAATGTTTTAACAGACTGATCTAGTTTCCCTCCATTTTTTCATTTCAGGGATCAAAGTTTTTAGAATTATTTGCTCTTTATCTGGTCCACATTTTTGACTTAGTGTGATGCCCAATCCTTGAAACAACACTACATGGGATGTTTGATCAATGCTGAGAAGAGTTGAAGCACTGTTATGCACCATCCATTTTTTACCTATTTGAGTAGTAATTTTTTCCTCCCAAAATGCTCTATTTCACACCAATTTCCTATTTATTATAGTATTGTTTCTAATCTTAAAGTCAGCTACCCTCTTAAGTTATTGCACCTCTCCTACTTTGAGCTTAATTACAAATTTAGTAAATGCATTCCTTCCAGCTCCTTCATGAAATATTTGATCCATGCTGAAAGATCATAACCCTAATGCGTTCTGCCAGCACTACATTTCAAAAACTGTTCAGAAAAAGAAAAAAACCCTCAGCTTTAACTGTGTATTGTACAACTTGATTAGCTGTCCAAGTAATTAGAAACTGCAACTACTGTTGCATCATGTAATTATTAAAGCAAATGTCTGCTGAAGTTTGTGTGTACTGTATGTCATGCATCATCTCTGAAGAGTGTTTGCTAGCAAAGGCTCTTCTGTGGAAGTCTGAGTAGCGTTTGCTTCCCTAAACCTTACACCTGTACAGTTCCTTCCTTCACCCTCCTTCTAAGCTCCACCACAACATCAAATCCCCGTTCACAATTTCTATACCACTCCCACTTCTCCTTCCTACCTCCCTCTGTGTGCTTTCCCTCACTTAGGCACATACAGACTTGTCAGACAGTGCTGTGGTGGCTGCCTGAAAGCCAAATCTGAATTTTTAACTGGAGGATTCATACACAGGTATTACTCTTGCTGGAGGCACTACTGATGTCTTTCTGTTGTTCAAGCAGTATCCCCTTTTCCCTAAACTACTTAGATTAACTTTTGCTGAACACTCAATCCCTGCTACCCAACACATCTAAGGGTTCTGAAGGTTTCAAAATAATCAGGAGGATGAGGAAAAAAACAAAACATGATTGCAGGAGCTCTTGTTTGTTTACGATGACAACCAGAAACAGTGATCCTCCTGAGAAGTACCCAAGTAGTCAACTCTATTCCACTTTAAGCTAGTAATGAGAATTCAGTGAGAAGGCACTACCTGTGCATTAAAAGCAGAATTCATCTATCACTGTGAAGCATTTCCTTGCCACTTTAAGTATATTATGAAAAATCATGGTATCAAAAGTACAACAGAAGGTTGCCCATGCAGCACAAGTTTGTTCTCTTCACACAGACATTGACAGAGTTTATCTGCCTGGCAATACGCTGTGTTTTCAACAGGATTACTCTCCCAGAGTATGGAGCATGCAACAAGCAGTTCCAGAGCAGTGATTTCAATACCTGCTGCACACTGATACATTGCTGTGGTCTCACATGACTGCATGGAACTTTAACTTTGTTCTGAAGACCCACTTTTTATTTTTATAATGATGTTATCCACAGCAATTAAAATCACAGTTTCTGACCACTGAAAGGTACTTCGGAGTTTTTTTTTAAAAACAGATAAGAAAATTGAAGCATAAAACCCAAAACAGGTTAAACAAACCTGCCTTAGTCCACTTAATTAAGTATTAAAGAAGTATCTGAAGCACTGAAACATGGTTTAATAGAAAACAGTTTAACAGGTCTTAAATGCTTCTCCTCGGCTTAATTAACTACTGTCTGTAACACAAAAACTCAGGGCAAAGCATACTTCTGCCTATCAAATAATACCTTCTAGTGGTTGCTTTCTTCTGCAGTATCAAAATATTAAGAGTAAACTGTACTGGCTTTGTCCATATGACTTTGTTACAAGTTCATGCAAGCAAAACATCCCTCAAGTTATTTTTCCTTCTGTCCTCGAACTATGCCATAGCAATGCCATCCACTTTGGACCAGATATAAAACTATCACCTTTCCAGTCCCTGCTTTTGACTTGCATTAGCAAATTCTGTTTCATTCAAAGTATGAAAGGAAAGCTGTATTTGAAATAAGTCCTAAACATTAAGCACCTAGTTATTAATGTTGGAGTAGTCAATCTACCTAACAGTCTTGCTTGTTCTCTTGCAACATTCTTCCTTTTCTTCATTCTGCTTACCGCTGGTCTGTGAGGCTTTGAAACAGAGCTGTCAGCCTCTGAGTTTTTAATGTGCACTGCACATCTGGATTGCAGGCATGGCTACAATCTTTAAGCAGTATGGTAACACAAACAATCTCTAAGAAAGCAGCTTGCTGAAGAATGGCATTATGAGACACCAGCAGCAGAAAAGCGTGATGAGCTGCTGCTCAGTAGCATTCAGCCTACTTAGAATTCAGCATGGTTTCAGAACTGTTTAAAGTATTAAAGCAAAGTTAAAACATTACGTTCCCCAGATAATAAGCAGGAACAAGCTGATTATCTTACATCAGAATCCTGCTGACAGGCAACAAGTGCTGTCTCAACCAGCCACAAGATGGAAGATATCTGAAGCAGGAGAGGCCTTTTAATTCAAAGAAAAGCTTAAATCATTTTTCACAGCTAAAAAGCCAAAATACCCACTGTGCTTTAACAAATTAAGTTAAACTACAGTCACCAAATTTTCAATTCTCTTTAGTTTGAGCTTTGCACCATTTCCTTGGCAGTGCAACACCTAAATTTCTTTAGCCTGCTGCAAATAAATGGCAGGCATCTACCAATAAAAGTTGCTTGACATTGCTGAAATTCCCTCTGTGCAGAAAAAAAAGAAAAACCTACTCGAGAAAGCATTTTATTTTGGAAGGTGGTTGTGGCTTGGGTGGTTCTTACTGTTGCTTTCATTTTCATTTGTTTTGATTTCTTGTCTTTTTTTTTTTAAGAGAATTCTGCCTGCTACCTACTTGTACAACTGTAACAACACACTAAGTAAAATCACAATGCTATGAAAATGATGTATTTACACTGCCACTTTTTTGCAAACATAGGAAAAATACATACCCACAATCTGGAGCTGGGCACCACCTACAATCAGGATCCGCAACCAGCCATCGCCTAAGCATAAACTCTTCATATTTTTCCATCAAGATGTCATCATTTAATATCAAACGAATATCATGAGGATTAAAACGTTCTGAGCATTCTGGGCAGCTAATATTAACTCGGCTCTCAGAGATTTCTATCCGGAGATATTGACGCAAGCAATCCACACAAGATCTATGATGACAAGTCATTATCTCTGGGAACCTGTCCTTGGAGTGCCGCAAAAGGCACAAGGGGCATTCCATGAAGTCTCCACTTGGTTTGCTGCTAGAGGTTGTTCCGTTATCAGACGAGGTACACGTGGAGAAAATAGAGTTCTTGTCTGTACACATTTCTGAATGAATACTTTCGATACTTGCAATTCCATCAACACCTCCATTTAAATCCCTAGACTTGCGTTTTGTGTCCTTTTTTCTCCGAAAAAGTGAGCCCAATGAAATTCTTCTTTTCTTTGGTGCCTTTTTAACCGATGGCAAGCTTACAGAGGAAGCAGAAGACTGGAGGTCCCGATCGGAGCCCATTTGCCGATGTAAACTCATGTCTAGGTCACTCATCAGAAAGGGGTTAAAATTCATATACAATCCTAATCATTTTTAAGGATCAAACAGAGGCAGAGGATACAGACATATTATTATGTAATCCAGTTTGAGAGTCTTCATGCAGAAAATTCACATGTATCTGCTTCCAGCAAATTCTTCAGAATTCCCTGTATTAGGAGGAGAGATGAAAAAAAAAGCAGAATTACAATCACAACTATCACTATTGGTTCTGAAAGGTCACAGCACTTTAGTGACACTCCTATTACTACCATCTTTTCCTTACCATCTGACCCAATACCTCTTTCTGTCGGCTTTTTCTAGCCTTTACATCTTTCTTATCTTAACAAGCCTAAAATTTCCTTCTGGTCAAGGACTGTCTTTGTTACACTTAATCAGTGCAGAGAATGGCATCTGCCCTCCCCTGCTCCCCCAAGGGAAGTGGGGTGTGTGTATGTGTCTATGTTCATGCAGAAATTACCGAAACTCAAGGTGACAACTAAGTAAACGTGCAAGTTCTTCTATAAAGCTTAGCAACAGGCTTACAACATTGGAAACTGATCTGTCTCCTCCACCTTACATTTTCTGCACATGTGATAAGGTCAAGTACAAATCCAATCCAGTTAAGTAAAAGAAAGATTTCTCAGTGTGTTTTGAATCCATTTAGACTGACAGCAGAAATTAAATCACTGTGGCTAAACAACTCGAGATATTCTCAAAATCTGAGGGTTCTCAGAGAAGTATGCATATTTATAGCATAAGGCATCTGAATATTTCAGGGAGCAGAGATGCAGAGTGAGCGGCAGCCAACACTGGTTGATTATACAGAAGTTGAAGGGCAAGGCAAAGACTACAGTTAAGGTGACAACATTTGAATTTTTTATCAGATGTATTTCTGTAAGGAAAAAAAAAAAGCCCCCAAACCAGATTCCCATCACATATCAAGCTTCAGTTATTACCTATGTACAAGATGACAGCAAGGATTTCCTTCTGTTCTCTGCTGCTTAACTCACTGCACAATGAGAAGACAGAGAAAGAAAGAACTTCTATTTTCCTCTGAGAGAGGAAAAAGCAGCAGATCATCTCCAACCAAAACCACTAACTTCTCTCCAAACATGCAAATATTCCCACTTCTTGGAAGCTTGACTGTACAAGAGGAATTTTTTAACTTTTGGTGAAGAATGAGAAAGCATTTCTTATGTGACACCAGCATTGCATATCTCATGCAACTACTGCCAGCATGCTTTCTTTTCTCAATGTTTCCCAACTTACCCCTGAAAGGTGTGAATGGGTTTCTATGACTTTACCAAAAGATAAAATCAGAAACTGGCTACTAAAACTAAGTCCAAAGGTAGAAACAAAGGAATGTAGAGATAAATGCCTCTGTTTATAAGAGCTAAGCAGTCTGCACACCCATTAGAGACCAGCAGAAATCCAAACACGTGCTGTAGTCTCCTGAACAGGATCCCTGCTGCTTGGGTCAAGACTAGGGAAGTTTCAGGGGATGGCTGACCAGCAGCAGAAACAGGAATCTCTCTCCGAAGAGGAAACACAGAAACAGCCCGCAGGCTGTCCATCTCACCAGAGCAATGCACGCAGCAGACCCGCTGCTGGGCCCTCTTCGGACCACCACAGCCAGCTGTTCAGTACGTACTAGCAGGTAGACAAGACAACACTACTCAATCAATTGTTGTTGTCAACTCAACTACTACAACAATACTGCAGTATAGCTGTACTCCACAAGAATACTACCGTCCTCAAGTGTAAAAATTAAAAAGACAAGAGAAAAAAAGGAAAAAAAGAAAACAACCCCACACAAAAGCCCCAACCAAAAAACCTGTACATCTCCTGGTTTTGATTAAAAGAGGTCTTGCATTTTGAGCCTCTAGAGTTTTTTTAGAATTAAAAAGCCACCATATTCTGTTTTTCAAATGCTGAATTATTACTGCTTTCTTCATTTTTTTCTAATAAAGGAAAATCTTACCACTGTGAACATATTAAAAAAATAATCTTAGTTTACTCCCAGAGTCTAAAATAAAGAGTCTAAATACTTCAAGAACATTACATACTCTTCCTTCCCTCCTAAGGGAACATTTTTAGTCGAAAAATCTAGTCAAAAGGAATCTTGGATGCTTTACCTGCTCCTGTTCCCAAAACAAATTATTAAATTTTGCAGCCGCTGTTTCTCATTAAATGAACTACAACGTTCCCTGATCTAAAAAAAAAAAAGTGAAACTGAAAAAACTGCCCCATAATTTTGACAGAAGAAGACATCCTTCTCTCCAGGATCTTGGTATGATGTTATATCACAGATAGACAAAACTGGTAGGTGATGTCTGAAGTATACTACAGATACAGTCCATTGCTGACAATAAATTAAATTTGTATGTTTAGAAGTGCAAGGATAACCTTAAAAGCATTTTTATAATTGGATTATTACTAACATTAGTATGTTCACACAGATACTACCAGGGCAGTGAAAAGTGCCAACCTCCTAAATCATGAGAGCTCATGAACAAAATGAACAGCAAACAAAGCATTCATTTCAGGCAAAAAGTCATTTGTTGTTGTTTTGGTGGGGGTTTTGTCTGGTTTTAAAAATAAAACAGAAAAAGGTAGGAAGTAAACACAATAACACAGCCAAGTCTATGACTACAAGCCTTCCCCTCCTCCCTTTCTCTGGAGAGCAAAGAATGTGTATTACAGCATTTCTGCCAGTTCCAACAGATGTACAAAATCAAGAAATTTCAGCTCTGGTGATAAACCAGTTGTACTTTTTTTCTTTTTAAATAAACAAAGATTCTCCCATGCTGTAAAAAAAAAAGAGACCAGTACGTCCCAAAGTTCCCTCTGCATAATGGGATCTGATAAGCAGTCTCTCTAAAACAGCAGACTGCTCTTCTAAGGAAAATAGTTAAACTTTGACAGGATTTTTAAAAAGTTGCCAGTTATTTCAGATAATCATCAATTATGCTCCTTAGAATTAAATGCATAAAACTAAAAGCCATCCTCTTCCTTATATAGTAATTCTGGACTGACATTCTAGTGACATTCAAAGATGACTTTGCCGAAGTGAAAAGATTAAGGAGATGATTTATTAGAGGAAAAAATGAAGACAAATGTTACAATGCTAATAATGATCAGAGCTCTACAAAATCATAAAAGCTTTACTAGTGCAATCTGGAGCACTGGCCAGTTCTCATGTTGCCCAACCCAACACAGCATCCGCATGTTTCTGCTGACAAAAAGTAGTAAAAACCACTTGATTCTGTACAGCCAGAGAACACAATGCCTGTATTATTCCAGTAACAACAAGTCCACATGAAGGGGATATGCTGTGTGCAAACTGAAGCACCGAAATCCAACTACTTGACATGAGCTGAGACACACAAACTATGGTAATAATAAACAATCTGATTTTGAGGCAACATACATTGCAAGTTTTCCATTACTCTCACTGACCAGTATGAACTCTCTCAACGCTCAGAAGAAACTAATATGGGCAACAGCAAAGGGACAGAAAAACCAGAGAGTGCAAATCCTAAAACTTTAAGTTCACCACTGTTTGCAACATTTCCTCAAAAGCACTTACTGATTACAGAAAAACCATATTTCTGGCTTCCTGCCATGCCCAAAGCCCTACCACAAATCCGAATTCCAGCTGTGCTTTGCATTCTGCTCATGCCACAGACTTAGCACAAAACACCAGCTGCCACAGCATAAAAACACCTTGTCATCTGAAGATGCATAAATGACATTTACAGTTGCAACTCACCTAGAGCTCAGTATTAAGCTGGCATCTGTTCCTTCTGCAACCCTGTCTAAACTATTTGCTACGGAAACTTACTGAGCATCCAGCTAATTTCCTTCAATAGTTCTTTTTGACCATGCTCCTTTAAGTAAACGCTATTGCTGACCATATATAATGGAGGGGGAGGGAAAGGAAATGGGAATGGGAATAATCTTGCAAAGGGAGAAGATTTCAGCTCAAGAGATGACTGGAGTGATGAGTATCTTCTAATATGGTTCTCCATGGCATACTCTCTGCTTTTCTCATCAATTTCAAAATACTCTGGAAATGCCCTAAGGGCAGCTGAGAATAACCCTGCTGATTTTGCAAGAGAAGAGTGACAAAGGCTTACCTCCCTAAGCCAGTTGCTGGGGGAGACTAGCTCCCTCACACTCCCAGCTGTCCTCCAAACACATCGGAGGCACAAGCTCAGCATGCTGCCCGCTCTTCCATTACATGCTCAATCTGGTGTACAGGGGAAAAAATCAGAGTCTGCCATCAGGACAAACAGCTTCACACATTTGCAAAACAAAGGCAGGCTTAAACGTTAGTGTAGGAAAGGCGAAAATCCACCATAAACATAGATGTAACTACATCCTCACTAAAACCCCTTAAATATTCCCTCGTGTAACTGGTGCTTAAATGGCAAATCTAGACTTCACCTGTTCCAAACAAGCTCTCTTCATCTTAGGCACTTGCTCCTCCAACAATTTAACCAAGCGCCAACTCTGTTAGCATACTGAAAGCTACTTCTTGATTAAAACTGACTCTTAATAGCTTCCTTTCTCCCATCTGCAGTTCCCAACATCTATACTCTCTAGCTGCTTTCTGAAATGCACTGATCCAGCTTAAAGAGAGCTGTAAAAAAAACCCTTCAGAACCTGAATTTCAACCACCATCACAGATCATTTCTCCCTCCTTCCTCCAATGAGCATCTCCTGTCAATCACACAGCATCCTAAAATTTCTAAGCTGTGATGTTCTTAACACAGAGGTATTTCTAACCATCTAAAAGAGGCATCAAAAAAACCATTTTCCTTTTCATTTAAATCGATGGTCTAAGAACTATAAACATAGTGGAATAAAATGTAAAACAAAAATATGCAAAAGCTGAAGCTACTAAATGAAATACTAACGCACAGGATTTTGAAACGGCAAACAAATACCTCATTTTAATGGCCATTCTTTAAATGTCAACTCATTCCACAGCAGTTTTTAAAACTGGGGGAAAAATACAAACACTTTTGCCTGAGGATTGCTAAAAGACTGTACTCCTACTTGATTTACACGTGCCTCAGGTTCAAGTATACATCTGGCATTGCTGAGTTAAGAGAGTGAGGAACAGCCTGGAAAAGTTTAACATCTTTGACAAATTTAAATTTTGACATCTATGTGCTTCTGCAACACTCTGTCCCATTAAAAACATTTCACCATAGTCATGTCAATGCATATAGTGTCAGGGCATGTTAGGACTATTACTTGGTTTTATTACAGATTATTTAGTACAAGCAGAATCAACACTTTGCAACTTGGAAGAAAACAGATGGAAATTATGTTGTAACAACAAAAGTTCTGGCAGAACCTTTATATGCACTGAGATGAAAAATAAAATCCTTTAATGGTAACATAATGCAGCATATTGTGTTAGGCAAATGCATATTTTGCAGGTGAAATGCTTAACTGCAACAATTAGCAGAATACCTTTATGACTCCTTCAGTACATTTCCCTTCATAAACTAAGATCAAGAATAGTAACATTTTCCACATAGTGTTTTAAAGACTGCAAAGATACTTCAAAAATGCCACACAAATTAAGTTGATGTCTTCTAACTTTGATTTCTAATAAAAGGTGAAATAAAGGGTTGATAGAATTTGGATTAAACTGAAAAGTTAATTCTACAAAACAAAGTTAAATTTGTATCAGAAGATTTTTCAAGCTTTTAACACAAACTGAGACACACAGACACTTATCAAACATTTACAGTGATTTGTTACAGTATGATGTACATGATGCAAAAAAAGTCATCAAAGCCTCTTGAATAAGGCACTTCAATCAAACTGAACTGTGTAAAACTACTTTAAATATATGCTCATGTAAATTTTACTTCATTATGACTTTTCTCCTTTGAAAAAGGGCACCAATCTGGTAGTTTACATGTTAAGGAAGTAAATCTTACCTTTCTGACACTTTTGCAGGAAGATACCTTTTACTTTCTATCCTGCTTTGTTTTAAGAGCCACATATGTGAATGCTTCCCTTAAAGCATGAAGAACATTTAATACAAAAGCTACTGGAGTTGCTCCTACTAATAGTAAATCCTTTCTGGAGTGAAAATCACTTGATCATTTAGTTAATTACATCTCGTTTCTTTATGCTTACAATGGACTATTGATAGCTGCAGAGGCCATTATTTCAAAAATAGAATTCCCAAATCCACAACTAACTCAAGATTTTCAAAACCGTTAGAAATCTGCCATGTCAAGACTTAAACTTCACATATCATCTTTAAATGACAGAAAAACAGTTGCAGTGAAATAATATCACTTCTTTAATTCATGTAAAAGACTGGGAGCAGAGCTCCCAGCGAGTACCATACCAAGCATTCACTCACTAATTTCACATTGGAGCTCACAGTGGGCTCAGTGAAGGTGCTGACAAGATCTGGGATGTGCCCCTATCAGCACAATAAGCAGAATAAGGTAGGGCCCTTATTACTAATTTCAGAGGAAGTCAAACCCTCTGGAATAAGCCAGCTTGGCACATGTAGACCATTAGGCCAGTGCCAAGTGAGGAACAAGGGGTCTTCCAGGAGCAACAGGAGTTGCTTTAACATGTAAGTTTCTACAATGGAGAGTCAATTTACTGTAGGGAAAGTCTCTAATAATTAGTCTCTCCCGACTTCTTACGGGGAAATTTAGATTAGATGTTAGGAAGAAATTCTCTGCTCAGAGCATAGTCAGCTACTGGCACAGGTTGCCCAGAGAAGCTACGGATGCCCCATTCCTGTAAATGTTCTAGGCCAGGTTGGATGGGACCCTGATCAACCTCATCTAGTGGGTGGTATCCCTGCCCATGCAGGGCAGGGGGGTTGGAACAGGATTATCTTTAATGTCCCTTTCAGCCCACATAATTCTATGATTTGATGTTATTAAAACCCCCTGATATTCATGGATACTATTATACAAGAATTAAGAGAAAAGCATTTGTGAGGCAGAGATTAGATTATCTCTACTGAACTGTTACCATGTCTTAGTTTGTTCTGACTGCACTTTCTTTTTCCTTAAGGTCCTGTGTCAATTATCTGGAAATTCTATTTTCACTTACAGAACAAAGCAATATTGTTTGTAAAACAATGACACAAACAGACTGACTATGAACCCACTTGGGCTCAAGGCCTGAGAGAGTCAGACTGACTGGGCATAAAAATCAAAAGATTGACAGTATTTAAAATACAGAGAAGCCTACAGAATTGTCAGAAGTGCAGTGATATACAATGTTCTGTTTTAAAATTCACAATGGTATGTAGCACATGACAAACCAACCCCGACAGCTAGAAAAATCTTCAACAGCTTATTTAAAAAGAAACGTTATGCTTCTTCCTTAGAAATTTATGAGCAATACATCCTGTATCATGTGTCCATGACAGCTGCTATTAGGAAAGGAAGTCTTGCAAGCTGCTCAACTCATTCTGAAAGTCTCTGAACAAATGATTGGCAAAACTGTTCCTCTTGCAGATAATGTCTGTAAAGAATAGAGTACACTCAAAGTGCCTCCCTCAGTCTGGTGGTAAAAGGGAAAGAATTCCTTAAATTCTAAAAACATTAATTTTCCAAACCAGCAGCATTAAATCTGGGTATATTGTGTGCAGTGGTCGACCAAAGCTAAGAACTCAGTGGAGAGATGCTTTCTATTGGTGTATCTGCAGGCCTGTGTCTGTTGCAAGTGAGACTATTTGCAATTTCCCCTTATCTAACTCAGCAGAGCAATCTTAGTTCAACCACGCACTCGCTTGCGTGTCAAAAGCTTCTCCTATGCACTGCGGTGCCTTCTGCAAACAAATGCACACCAAACTCTGCCAAGAGGAAACCAAAGTCTTGGAAACACTGAGGGGAAAAAGAAAACCACAACAAAACCAAACAGGAAGCAAAACAAAAATCACCAAAACGTTTAACTATTTTAATCCTTTAATCATTAAAATCCTCACACTAGGACAATGTTTTTCTTGCAAAAGTAACTGCAACATATTCTCTTAGTGCAATGATGGGTATGTATTTTCACTTCTGAATATTGTGGAGAGATTTATTTTTATGTATCCATATCTATATATAGACATATAAGTAATGTTCTAAAATATTTGACTAGGTAGTGGTCTGAAAAGAGAAAGCAACACTAAGGGATTTAAAAACTGCACAAGCTGCCTTTGCCTACGTACCAAAAAAAGAGGTTTAATATAACTGTATTAATACTTTCATTCCTGCAGTTGCTTTTTATTCTACACTATACATTGCAAAATAATCAGAGTAAAGACATACACCAGTGAAATAACAAAAGACAGTTTTTGTTTCCTGCAGTGTCACCAATCCTGCAAGTGGAAAACATTGCAACACTCCTGAATGCTGAGATCATTCCTACAGAAAACTGTTCCAAAATGAAAATAACCAGTACCAACAAATTTCCAGAATAAGCAGATTTAATTTCAGGTCTGTAATTTTGCCTGGTGAAACAGTAAAAGCTACATACTGAATTCTGACAAGCTTTTGTTTTCAAGCAGGCTTGTAAGTTTGCCCCACTATAAAAACAAACCAAATAAAGTGTACCAAGATATAAAGTGGGACAAATATTGTAGTAGAGGGATCTGGACCCATAAGCAGGAGTTCCAGAGAGAGCACAGAGACAGAATTTGAACAGCATACCAGAGACAGCAGCTTGAGGGGATATATAAGAGGTTACAGATTGCAGTTCCTGGCTCCTAATGATTTTTAAATTCACCAAGAGCCAGAGTTTCTGTCTTGCGCCGAGGCAAGGTACTATTGACTGTCTGACTGGCAGCATCTTCCAGCTCTATTTTATCTCTGGCATAACCAACCTCTATTTTGGAGGCAGGGGAGACAAAAAATACAGAAAAACAACCCACAAACACCAACATCCTCCTTCCCCCCCGATCTTGAAACAGCTTTGCCTCAAACTAAGAAATGCTGGAAGCTATTAACAGATTACTTTTTTTAACATTTGGCGCTATTTTACCATTTTAAAAAATCCCATATACACAGATACACTTTGCATAAAACTTTTAACATAAACTAATTCAAAGGGACCAAGTTAGTAAGAGTTTTGAATTCTTCCAGCGACACCAAGTTAGGCTGACTAATGGGACCTTACCATGGGGACAGGATAAGAACTTCGTCACAGTTTCTGAAAGTCACTGTGACAACTCACAATAACTTACTTTGCCAGTATCTCAGCCTTTGAAAACTGAGTAACTGCCCTGCATTGGTCTCCTTTGATATCTTTTTACAGAGAACTAATAATTTTAGTGAATATAATTCAATATAAAACTTTCAGAAAAGCTCGGATGACTGAGTGAATAATCCATGCCTGTCTATTCTAGCAGCAGCAAGTCGAGGATACAAACAGAAACTATGACAGAGTTTTCTGAACTCTGTTATGGCTAATGCCACAACTTCTGAAACTGCCCTCAGGTCAGGTACGAAGTTGCACCAGCCTAACCAACCACTCTTGTTCACTGAAGAGGTGAGATTAGGTCAAAACCTAGCAAAAGACATTCAGTTCTCCTGTAGCCTGACCTACTATTTTATTCTGTCAAGTATGTTAACTGAAAAATCCTGCATGGATATATTTCAAATCACCAAGTCAGTTTTTTGTAATGGTAGTTCTAAACTCACTGCTGCAATATCAAATACAGCCCATGACTGGGGGGAAAAAAAAAAAGGAAAATCCAACTGAGAGAAAAAGAGACAAAAACAAAGACAGGGAAAGGTCTAGCCAGAGAAACAAAAATACACCATCCTGCCAGAAACACTGCCTGTAGCTTCCAGACAGGAAACTCACTGCCTCCAGAAAAACCATTGGCGTCAGGAAATGGCAGAAGTACCATGAAACTTATCTCACAGCTGAACTTAATGTAAAATAAAGGGAGAACATTAGAAAAGGAAGGTAAAGACAAGCTGACTAGCCACAGATCTTTGCTTATGAATACACTACATAAAAATTAGAATCTTACTGATGTGTCTTTGGAAGAAAGAATTAATGGAAAAGATTATTCTAGTCCTGCTAAAAATAAATAAATAAAAACCTGCCAGGTTGAAAAGATAAAGCCCATTCAGCACAAGGGAAGGGGAATGATCTAGCAGCATTTACAGGCAGACTCCACTAGCACTGTAAATAGTGTAAACACTAGTCAAAAAGCACAAAGCAAGAAAAAGCTGAATGCCAGTCATTTAAGGTACATCTGATGCTGTACCTATGCTGGAAATACAATACATGCCAAATAGGAGGAGTTATTCTGCCAGCACAATTATCCCACCTACAACAACATCATACTATGCCGGAAGATATGCTGTGTCAGCACACAGAAGGATTTAGCCAGGTTGATGAGAGATTTTCCAAACATTTCTCACTGACATCAACACCAACTGAGGAGTAAGCAGAGTTTCTCTATGCAGAACAACTGCTGCACAAAACGGGTAGAAAAGTCATCGCAAACACACCCACTCACGGCTTTAAAGACTTAATCTTGTGAAACTTTCTTAGTCTTTATTGCCTTGTTAATGGTGTCCAAGCATGACTCAACACAGGGGAGTTTGTGAATCCCCTGCAAGCCGCGCATGAGCCAGAGGCCTCGCGTCAGGTGACAGGCTGGGTCACAAAGTGCTGACCCTGGCAGTGCTGCCACATTCTGGATGGTCAGAAAGCTTCGCGCCAAACTTTAAAATACAAATACTCAAAAGTTTCCTGCTATGCTTCATACATTTACCAACAGAATACAAAGTGATGTTCCTCTGCCAGCTGAGGATGCTAAGGCAGTTCTTAGTGCTTAGTGACAGAGTGTGTGTCAAGATGTAGCTGCACTATTCCACCTACTCTGTTACTTTTAAATTAGTGAATTACACCTCCATTGCCAGGCCCCACAACACAGTGAGTATTTCTGAAATACACTCCCTTGCTCTCATGCTTTTGAGGACGGGTTGCAAAACCTTTTCCCCTCCACTCACCCCCTCACATTCAAACTCACATACCCTTTCTGTGTTGGATGTTACTTTTTTCCTGCAAAGCATCATCTTAAACAGCTCTTTCTACATAATTATAGAAACATCATTAGTTGGGCCCCTTTGTGCAACAGACTGTGACACATCATCTGCTTCCAACAATTACAGGTAGAAAATATGAAGCAAGCGTCATGCAGTTCCTAGAAAAGCTGCTGTGCTTATTTTCTCCATTATTTAGAACAGCTAAACACTTCCTAATTATAGTCTCCAAACAAACCTGTATTATTTCAGGCTCTGAAGTAAAACCATACTTTGTAGTTTTTAAATAGTAACACTGGTAATATGCCTTCAACTGTACCCTTTTTAGTAAATCTGAAAAAAACCTCAACACCTTAAGTCAGATTTAAAAGCTTCCTAGACCACAGAAATATCAGATTGGTAAATTGAATTAGTACAGAAGATGCTGCCTCTAGCCATGAGTACCTGCTAGCCTAAACCTGAGACACAGCCCTCAAATGTCCAGATGATTTTTTCCTTTAAAACACAGCGTAATTTGCAAACACTACAAAAGCTTCTTGTTTATTTTTGAAATTAGCTGCAATCTTACAGTTTGAATCCTGTCACAGTGGCAGTTCCACAGTTCTGCTCTGATGGCCTTAAATATAGCTCTCCTGAGCTGTTTGCATCCAGATAAATCTTAGATGGAACAACTACCTTAAACTGAATACAACACACAGGCTTTCATTTTTATTTTCAAGTCAAAGATTTTTGTTTAATCAGCAATAACAAAAGTCAAATCTCTGTTCATCTTAAAAATAAAATACCAGTTTCTCTGGTGGATCATAAATTCACAGTATCTTTGAGTCCTGGCTATTTTTCTACTTGCAAGTTAACCATTAAAAATTTCAAATTGCAGTAGATGATTACTGATTTATTTTCTTTTTGCTTATCTAAACCTAGTGTTAACACCAGAGGGGAAAAAAAAGTCCTTGAGCAATTTATTTGGTTTGCCTTTAAAAAATATCTTCACTTGAAACAGCAGCGAAGAACTGTTACTGCAATCGCAGTTTAAAGAGCTAAAAGCAATATCCTGCCAGCCAGTAGTGTCAGGCACAAATATTTACAGAATATTCTGAAATGCCTGTAATAAACAAATGGGACAAAACAGTTTCTCGAGTACATTTTCTACCCACAAAAGACACCCGGCGAGTAGCAGGCTCCAAGGACGGCTCCCAGCGACAGCCCCAACGCTGCTCCACTCCAGCATGCCATGATTCCAGAGCGGAGCGGAGCGGAGCACAGCGGCTGCATGTGCGCAAAGCAAACCTCACCCAACGCTGCTGACGTCAGAGCTTTCTTGCCAGCAGACGCTTTAGAAATAGTTACATTAAGTCTCCATTGTGCTGTGTAACTCAGAGCTTGCATTCCTGAATCGGAAAACGAATGCAAAAGAGCAGGAAGAGGGGGAGGACAAATTCAATTTTTCGGCCCGAGATCGCAGCTGTATCTGGCACGGTCTGTCCATGTGACTGGCTCGCTTTGCAGGCTGCAGGTAAATTCTCTCTGTCGAGCAGAGCCAGGAAGGGAACAAAGCAGAGGCAGGAGGAGCCGAGGATCAGCGGCGGCCGCAGCGCCGGCACGGCGGAGGCGCAGCCGTGGCCCGGGCTGGCCGAAGGCAGCGCCAGCCGCACCTGGCACACCTCGTCCCTTCGGGCCGCACCGCCCGACCCACACACAACGGGGCCGGGCGGCAGCGCATCTGCCTTCTTTTCCACCTTCCAAAAACAAACCAGAGGCCTCGAGTAAGAAACACTTGAATTATTCTAAAAGCAGAAACCAGAGTCAAAGCTAAGAGTTTGTACACTTTGCAGATTGCTGAAGACTAGGTCATTGCTGAAACTCCTGCAGACACTGGTCCGTGCTGGTGGCAGAATACCTCACACTGGCTGCCTGGAGAATGAACAGTAATACTAAAAAGGTATCTAAAAATAACTCAGATGTCTCCCCTATTCACTCTTTTTTTTTTTTTTTAACAGTGACCAGGGCTCACCTTTGTGCCAATCCAACACCAGTAACATTCTGAATTTTTACTCAGAAATGTAGCATTCGCTCTCAGCAAGCTACACAAAAACATGAAGGCACATTCACAAGGGTGATGGCACATCACAGATCCTCACACTCGAGTCTGTAAGCGAAACGACCTTGCAACCATCTTCATGCCTTACTCTCCGCCACCCCATACATTTATAATAAAAGGCTCCTCACTTCAGTCAGAGCTTCTACCTGACATCCAGCAAGTGCCAGATGAAACAGAAGAACCCTCACTGAGGACAGCATTCTGAAACAGATTTATAACATAGATTTTATAAAGCTGCACTGAACACTCAAAGATAATGACACTTAGCTTCCACGGCTCCTGACATGAGTCTGTTCATTAATGAAAATCATCTTGGGGAGGAAACCGAGCATCTGACAGAGACACCAGACAAACCAGAGACGATGCTGACATTTGAACAAAAACCAGACACAAAGAGCTTCAAGTTTCATATTCACAAAGGGCCACATCTGTCTCTAGATACCCTAGTGACATTATCAAACACTACAGAGTTAAGTGTAGCTTACTATCCTGTTCCAACTCAGTGCACCGTGATCTGGACAAACCTGTATTTGTATTTGCTATGTCCCAGCAAGACCAGATCAGTACAAAATACCTGGACATGATGCCAGCTGCTCTTCAGAAAGTCCGGATATCACAGCTTTCCTTCCCTCAACTGTAAGGATTACTACACAGGTGTTAACCAACTCCTAGGCTCTAGTCTATACCCAGATCTTTCTTCTGGCCATTGAAACAAATTTTTAAAATGTGGTATGTTTTCTCAGGGTGAGTGGGGAGGAAGAAACAGCCAGAATAAACAAACTCTGAAAGCATTTAGGATTTCAAGAATGGAGTGTTACCACCAGCTCCATTCTTCAGGCAGCACAGAAGTGCCTACAGCAAATGTGAAACGCATCTGTGCAAGAGCTTTTTTTCTTTCCTATGAGTCTGCTTTATAATGCAGGGTGGAACTCCAACAGAATGAATAAATATTCTTGATGATTGTTTCATATTCAGTCTGAAATGTACTTCTCTAGCCTTGTTACACTGCAATATGTGTGTGGTTTCCTTGCTACAGCTAGCATGAGACAAAAATGAATCATACGCTGTACTAGTGCCAGAACAGAGAATAAAACAAGCGCAATCACTGTAACTGAGGAATGAAAGTCCCCTACAAAAATGTTGGTTGCACATCTGTTTCCATTGTAGGATTAACTTTTTCAGTGACTTTACCTGAGAAATAAGGCATATAAAATGTCAAAAAAGTTCTAGTACACTACAAGTGACATTTTAATCAAATAATTTTAACATAGGTAAGTTGATATAACAGGAGCTTTAATGATTTAATAGTTATTTAGAAGCTTCAAGTCTATGATTGAAAACAGTAGATAATAAATTCTATTCTGAAAAAAATACAGTTTCTTTAACATTTCTGGTATATTGTCTGTTTTCAGTAAGGGGAGCTTATTTTCTAAACAATTACTCAACATTGCACTAAAAAAAAAAGCTGTAACAGAAAAGTTAATCAGAAATTAATTCTGAAGTGTTTTTAGCTGTTCCTTCATTCACTTCTTCCATGCTCACATCTTTTAGGATCATCATTATGAACAAAGTTCATAACAATTCACTTTCTGTCCTCATTTCTGACCTTTCTGATTTGTAATCCCACTGTTCACCACTCATCCTCAAATAATTCCAGGGACAGAAAATTATCAAATACTGTATGAAAGAACATAAATGATTCCTCACTCTCTCAAAGTTGTGTGCAACTACAGAAGTACTCTGCTGCAATTTTAGCCAGTATTATTAAAGAACTCTCCTATGTCCAGTCACATAGTAACCTCAGAAGCCACAATCCTAGAAGACTGTTCTGCTGAGACAGCAGGGGAGAGAAGAAAAATGAGAAAGACAAAAGAAATATGAAATGGGTGGAGTGAAAGTTAACCTGCCACAGAAGGCACGAGTCTATACAACTGACACATAGATGCAGTATTGTTTGCTCACTAATTTGACCTCATTGATATGGCATACAAATTACTGAGAGAAGGGAAAGAGGGGGAGGATGTGACAAATTGTTCCCAGGACAGTAAGAAAAAACCCCCAAGTACCTAGAAGTTGCCCTCTCCTTATTAGGTACTCACTGGTGTAGAGTAATTGTGTAAGTGACATCTACTCCTTCCTTAAGTTTGGCCTGGTAACAAAGAAAGAAGTTAGTATAAAAGTTTGGATCATGTCTATGTTTCAGCATTCCTGACAACTCTGGTTTCTACTGACTTTCTACCTTAGTAAAAACACTTTTTCTAATCCTTTCACATTTGTCTACTGTATCAAGATCCACCAAAAGAACTGAGCTAACAAGTCTTTTTCTAGCAACAAGGACAATAAAACCGTTGTGTTAAACAACTTTTTCATATAGAACCATTTCCTATAGTGTACTTAATTATAGTACATAAAAGTTCTACACAGCCATGCCATACCTGGCAAAAACAAGTGAAAGCGATTGTCATCGCACCACTGCTACTGTGGTTATAGAAGACAAAATCTTACCCTGCTTCTGCCCCTCAGAAAGTCCTTTCCCTAATAAATAAATTATCTGCTTGTGACATACAATATTATCAAATACTCTCCGCATAACAGAGGCACACAAAGCTACACTAAGAACTAGGAGGACATTTAATATTGCACACCTGAGTGCTCAACAATTATGGATTCCAGAAAGCAAGCTGTCCATAAAAACTAAATTCAGCATCCCCCATTCAGCCAACTGACAGTGTAGCTGATGCACTGGAAGACAATGCAAATTTTGGTCTAGTTTCAGCACCTATGATGGCTGGCTGTGATATCTGATCCTTGTCACCGTTTCCAGGGACATCAGGACATCTCTTCCCCTGTTCACAACAAAGATCCAACTACCAGGATAGGCAGATACAGATTAAGTGGGGCCAGTTGCTTCCACCCAAGCAATGCTGAGTATAGCACCACCTAGGTGAGCTCCAGTAAGAGAAGCTGGAAGACCGCTGCTGGATGCCACTTAGTGCTCTAGCAATCATTTCCACGACTTGGGGAGATCCTAAAGGCTGTGTCCAGCTTCTGAACTTCCTGTAGAATCACACAGACATACTGATTTTTCTGGAGTGGCCTCATTCCAGCAACGGCTTTTTCTCATTTCCATACTAAATGAGGCTCCATATCTACAAGTTGTATATTTTTTGCTTTATAACAACATTATACAACACTGAATTCACAAATACCACACAAATCCTTAAGATATTTTTACCAGAATAAAGGCTTCAAAATCATTAGCAAATCAATCTTCAAAGCAGTCCTGTGAAATCTTCGCAGAAATTCTGCAATGGAATATTGTTTTTCCAAATTTGCAAAATGGGAAACAGGCACCAAAGCTAATGCTGTCACCTAAAATGAGATTAAGATATTGTGGGCTGCCAAAGTTATAAGGCTGTTTTGCATCAGTATAGGACTGTATAGGTTCAAAACTTAGGCTGAGCACTGACAGCACTGACCTGCTGATCAACACCTGAATGTCTGAAGATGGGCATATAGGCAAACACCTAACTATTCTAGAAGAGTCTTGCCCAACACTACAAACACTCCACAAATGAGGTGCCACAGACTCCTTGTCCTAGCATTCCCTATCCTAAATTTGTATCCCAGCACACTCCAAATAATGTGGCTGTTGTCTAATGATTTAAATGCCAGTAGTATTTTTCTGTTGTCAGGGCATGAGAATGTTCTCTTATACAAATTTTCTGCAAATTAATAATTTGCAGACACCAAGTGAAAAGACTTAGCTAGCATTAACTACAATTAGTTTCTCTTTGAAACTTCTATCCCCGTGACAGATTCGATTAACACTAACCAATGGGTTTCTAAAGAGGACAACAAGCCTAGCAGAATGCCTTCTCTCAAGGACACTACAGTCTGCTACAGCATGTTTTGAACTAGGGGCTGTGGAATACATCTCAAAGGAGAACCCTGTGGAATAAACCCATGATCCTGCAACAGCAGACACTGGTGTAGCTGAGAAGGCTGTGCATGGCAAAGCTTCATTTAAACCTTTCCATCCCTCCTCCACAGTTGCTGGTCAGTACTTAGCAGGGGTTAAAGCAGGTCTTCTTTCCTTTTATCACTTTCTTTTGCAGTGCTCAAGTTTGAGAGCAAAAATGTGAAATAGAGAAGGCTGTCATAAAAATGGAGATTTGGTTTAAAAGCAGCTGTTTCAGTCTACATCACGCTCAGTTCCTTCTTGCAACCTTTTCCTCCTGCTCTTCCTCACTTACCCCTTTTCCTTCTACCTCTTCTGTTGCCCCTACCCATCACGTTTTCCTCTAACTCCTTTGAGCTGAAGGTAGACAGCTCTCACTTTGTCTCAAGACTCTCATCCTGACAGAGAATCAAGAGCAGAAGGAAGCATTCCCCCTTCTTACTTGGGTCTCTCATTATTGACTTGATGCCCAGCAGCTGTGATACAAAATTTAAGTACCTCACCACCTGCTGCAATGGCTGAGAAAGTGTGGCTGTATGTGAAACGTTCAGAATTTTGGTGCCACAGCAATCAGTCAGTCTTTAAAGAAAATGCTCAAAACCACTTTCTAAAAATTTGCCATTCCTTGCAAGTTTTCACAGACATAAAATAAAGATGGAGGAAGGCTTCTCTAAGAAAATAAAAGCAAAAGAAAATGGAAAAAACCTCCTGACCTCTGATCCAAAACAGACATTATAACATTCTCACTGCAGTTGCACTGCACTGTATTTTTAAACATTAAGAAACCTTCCCTCTGCGTTCTCAGAAACAGTATTTGGTAGGGTTGTTTTTTGCTTTAGACCAACTACATTTTGAATGAAATATAATCAAAAACCTGAATGCCTGGTTTCAAAATGTGAAGTATTAATCTTATTTATGTAAGATACTGTCAGTTCTAAAGTATTGTATACACAGTTGTATACACAATACTTGGAGCTCCTAACAAACTCCTAAAAAGAGGAATTCTTTGATGTTTACTTGATGTAGTAGCTCCAGTCCAAATGAATACCTACCAAGACCATTTCTGTTACATCATACACTTTATAGCACATGTATAAGTGCATTTTTTCGTATCTAGTATAAATTCCAAAAACAAAGCACGAAGAGAAAGGACGCATCACTCATTTTACAGATAGATGTTTGAAGCAGCCAGATAATGTGACTTGCCAAACTCTCACAGAGACAATGCACAGAACAGCTGACGGTGGACAGAGGAGAATGTGTCTTACAGCCAGACTGGGATGGCAGCCATGATCAGCCTCCTCTGTCTGAGCTGCTAAGCACTAAGCCACAATAACTCCACAACTTGTTCTCATTCGCTTGTACTCTAATATATGTAGCACACCGGTCCACTCATCACCATGGGCTGTCCTTAAAAACATTTATAAATCCCATCACCATTTGGAACAGAAATAAAGCATGTTTTGTGCTCCTTCATATGTAACTCCATCATTCATCTCAAATATCCACAGACTGTGTCAGTATAAACAACTGTTTCTCCCTTTTATCTCCTACTAATTTTACAGTACAATGTCCTCCACAGGACTGACATCACTGGAGAAAGACCCCTTACATTTTCCTTTGCTCGGCAAAATACACAGTCTGTAATGGTAGCCTGGAGGTATGTAATGTCATTCAACAGTACATCTTTCTCATCCTTGAAGGAAAGATACACATATCTAGAAGGAAAGACAAACACTTGATAAAAAACGGACAAAAACAATTTCAAAGAACTTAATGTACTGACTCCGTAAATTATAACAGAAAAGTGTTGATACCTTTAGAATGAAAGGTCATGATAAAATGATTTTAAAAGCTTGAAAGCCTTGGTTTGTTTCTTCAAAGTGAAGCAATCTTCCCTAACCAAGAAATAAATATGTAAAAGGCCAAGCCAGCTATATAATCACTCAAACTAATTCAGAAATATGACTTCTAAAAGGATTTCAATAATATACTATTGTAATCCCCAATTTTATTTTACAAAAGCTATTTAAGCAATTACTTAATTTGATTATGTTTTGTAAAATAAACTGCAAACTTCCAAAACTTCCAACTGTCTACTAATTCATAAATTTGCAAATTACAGCATAAACTACAACATTATGAAAAAAACCCTGTTGGAAGTGCTCAGGCACTTGATTGAACGCAAGGGGATGCAGCTTTTGTGTAAGACACATTCTTTCAATACACCCTTAAAGGCCAATGTGTATTTTACTCAAATATATCATACAAGAATGTATTGTTACAATTTTAATACATCTCAAGATATCAGTAACCATGAGAAAACACATGCTGTTATTTAAACAAATCAACATTCCTGACTACCCTCTAAGTTCACCAGAATGCAACAAGTCACTCCCAATTTCATGAGTTCAGGATCCTGTCTCCAGCCTATGTAAGACTCCATTGTGCAAATGACAGGTGCAACAAATCTTGTATTGGTCCCAGGCCCTAAACATGAACTTTTAACTCGTCAGAGTGGCTGCAGTTTCAAAACTTATCTCCCTAGCCAGTATGTTCTAGTACCTTCTATACTGCCATCCATGTAAATACCAAATCTCTCTCAGCACTGTGGATACTCAAGAAAATCTACAGCAATGAGCCCAACAGCCTAATGAAACACAGCTCAAAAAACTGCTCCTTCAAAAATCAGTATTTCATTTTCTACTAATCCGACTGAATATATTCTTGTTCTCACACTAAAATATCAGCACAGAAGTTCTAACTTATCCTCATCTTTCTCGTATCAGAACTGAATTTCCACCTAGAAAGATGTGAAGCCCTGAATGGCAGTGTTAGCCAGGGAAGCAAGTGCGTGACCAGAGACTGACAGAGGGAAGTACTGTATAAATCTCTGCATCATTTACAGCCACACACAGCCACCTGTAATACAGCAAATTACATATTTTCTAGATTTACAAAGACTTGGAGAATACTTGTTTTTCCTTTTGTCAGTGGTTAGCAGAAAAAGAGGAAATGAATCAGGCTGAAATAATAAATCTTGAGAAGAAACACCATGAAATTTTTTGATCTTACATAAGATTCATTATTTTTAAAAGTGACTGGAACTTCAACAGACAAACTGATCTAAAAATCATAGTTTTAACAGATAGTAGAGTAAATATGGATTGTTCAGAAAAGGAAAACAGATTTGGGTCTTCTTTTTATTATTTCTAATTATATCACAGGTGTCTTCCACGGTCTGTCTGATGCATCATGATCCATATACAAGTTCACTGCCTGATGGAACACCAGCCAAGATAAGAAAGATGGGAGCGCTGCCAAACAAGCATCAGTGCCTAATTACAGTGAACCCTTCATTTTCTTTCCAGCTTTGCCACACAAGAAGCTTTCTTTCCAACAACTCTGGGCCTCCATTTTACAGATACGTTGCTGGTAATGCATTTACATTTCACTAGGACTTCCTTCAATGAACTGTGAGAAGTAACATACAATGACACCAACAAGCTCTGAAATCACTTTCTCATGTAAGTGCAAAATCCTGTCATCTTTGAGCACCATTTCCTCTGGTCTGTCCCATCTGTTATTTAAGAGGACTAAAAAATAATCATGTTTAAAAAAAAAACCAGAGATGCTGGCTGTTCAAGAGAAAGCCTTTCCACAAAAAAATTAAAATGGCAGTCAATAACCAGAAAATTTTGATTCATGATGTCACATGATATTTTAAGACAGCTGTCTAACTGCATATACAAAAGAGTATCAGAAGCAGGCTATAACTCCAACTAGAGACCACACTAATCATTTGAATTTCAACCTTGCACCAAAATATTCTCCCTGCCCCCAGCCCCACCCCAATCAAAACTAATCTATGGGGGAAGGAAACGAACAAAATTGCATCCTGAGCAGGTACAGTTTTTGTCTTAATAATAAATCTTATGGTGAACTGACAGCACATTTTTTTCTCATTTGTGAAGCATTATTAAAGGTGGGATAGAATCGCCCTGGAGCACGCTGGATGCTTCACCTGACACTGATTTAATTCCAGGCTGCAAAGTTTTCACCAGCCACCCAGAGGGGTCAGAAACGAACTTGTCTCTCCAAACCAACATATAATTTATGTCCTTTCCCAGTCTGGGCTGAGGAAGGAACTTAGATTCAGATTGGTTTAATTTCAAAAGTGGAGGGGAAATTTGAACTCCTGTCAATCACTGTATCAGCTACGAAAAAAAAAAGAAATACAGCAGGAGCATTCTGATCCTCTGCATATCACTAAAGTTTCTTTGTTTTTCCTCTACAGCACAGGGTGAAATAACTCCCTCCTGTTTTCATACTCCCTTCTCATTACATATAACATCTATAATAGTCCACACATTTTATCAAATTAATTGAATTTTTAAAAAAATCTAATATTGTAACACCAATCCAGTTATTCAAAAGCATTATTTTTATTCCAAATCTTATTTTTCCTCATTATTTTAAATGCCTCAGAAATATATTAATTAGCTATAGAATAATTTGCAATCACAACTGGCAAGAAGGAGAATTTTTAAGCTGATGCCTTGGATCTCAGATATTCTAGTAACTCCAAATCTGCCTTTTAAAAAGAGTATTAGCATACAATTTTTGCTGAGGAACAAGCCAGTTAAAAGTGTTAAACCACACATATAACTTCGAAGTTAAAATTTTATGGCCATATAAATATGCATTAGTATTTCAGTTTTCCAACAAATGTGGGTTTTTTTTCTAAATCCTTTAAATCCAAAATACCAAATACATGATGGAAAGCAATATACTATATAACAATGTAAGTGTGCTAACTTATTCTAACCAATAAACAAGCTTGTGAAGAAAAGCTTCCTTAAAAAAGAATTAAAGTAACTTTATTCTAATGAATCAAAGTACAATCTCATCTAGCTGTGACAAGAGATTTCTTATGCCCAGTAATTTCACAATTTTGATGCCAACATTTAGTATTATGCCCTGAATAAAGAGAAGAGGAAGTCAGCCTAATTACTGAGCCAGGGAGAACATGAAGCTTATGAAACGTAGTCCTTGTATTTGTATGTAGTTCACACCTGGTCTGGCTTGTCAACAAGAATAAAATATTTCACCAGTCATGGGCTTGATAAATGTTTCTCCAAAGCTACCAAAAAGCTGCTGTGAAATAGAGCTGAACTGGTAAAAATCTTGGAAATTACGTTATTTCCAACAGATTGCTGAAAGCACTTTATTACAGAGCATAATATAAAAGGAGCACACTTTAATGAAAAGTTTTGGTAATAGACCAAAGCAAACAAAACGCATCACGTTTTTTAAAATGCTAACCACACACTTATACAGACACAGCAAGAATATTAAACACATGGCATCCCAAGAGAAAGTGGGAAAGCAGTTCTCACAGGTCAGATCTGCAGAAGAAATGAACTGGCAGCGAAATCTAAACATGACAGAATTTCAGGAGCATTCAATACCGTAGCTGTAGTAAGAAAAATGAAAACAAATGAGTGTCCAACAATTTTGCGCATTTGTGTGCATTTATCAGCTTATTTGAAAATCAAGTATCTATTCACTCTCTAATTAAGCAAATCCTAATTAAGCAACCTTTGCCAGTAAAAACTATTCTATTTTAATTATATTCCTTAAGTAATGTCCTGGTTAAGCAAAGCATGAGATAGATGCTATCTAGTCTGTTTTTGGGATACTCTAGGTAAGGAGTTACTGAAGAAGAAAAGAGACTGCCCTGCAGTATCACTACAAAAAAAAAAATTATCTGTATTGCCTCTTTCAACCAGGGAGCTTATCTCCATAGAAAACTTTTCTTTTTACACCACTATAATAAAAGACATGCAAAATTAGAATAAGTCCAGTAAATCTTTTTAAACACAAATTCACAGAATCAGTTATGTTGGAAAAGACACCCAAAATTATTGAGTGCAAGTGTTAACCTAACACTAAGTCCACCACTAAGCCATGTCCCTAATATCATCTAATTTGAGGTGTTTGATGGTAATAGTTCTTTTGCTATGAAAGACTCAAGATCATAATCTCTTCATATTTATACACACAAATAAAAAATGTAAGATGGGAAGGTATGTTTGTTTTTTATTTATTTAAGAAAGGAAAGTGAAGTTGTTTCACTTTTGAAGGAAGTACTTTGAAGTCAGGAGCTTCACTGTTTACTTGAAACCATTTATTTCCTCCTACAGTTCCAAAGAAAACCGTTACACAAATACATTAGAGGAAGCAGGTGTGTAATTTCATTCAAAAGCTATTTAAACTTCTGAAAAACAAACTTTATGTCAGCCCAGGAGATCTTTCAAGCATTTCCTTATGTTACCTGCTAGAACATATAATTTAATATTTATCTTGCTACTTTATTAAAAGAAAGCAAGCACAGGGTATTATTTCCCAGTACTAGCAAGCCATGCTCTATGGCCCTAAGCACAAACTAAAATGATCACAGTGACAAGAAAACACCAATGTCACTTCAAGCTGTAAATATATGAAGAAAATTCTCAGCATCACCAAAATAATGTAGTAAAATACCTAGGGACATGACAGTTAAAAACAAACAAACAACACATTCCCCCCCTTTAAGCTAGGTTGCATAATTCCATGAGATACATCACTTGTTTTCAATGTGCTCTCACTTTTAGCTCAAACATACTTCTTGTTTAATAAATCAGTTATCACTGAAGTTACAGTAACATCTGGACTTGTTTAAGACTAATTAGGCTAAATATAGCTTTAAAAAATGTATTTCAAAAGGACAAAATACATTTACAAAACTGTATTAATGTGCAATTAGGCATCTTGCAAGTTTTTTGTATTTTAATATAATTTCTTCCGACAATGCACAAAGCAACTCTGTGTGGACAGAGACACAGCAGATCTACATGAATGTAGGTAGGTAGGTAGGTAGATATGGGTGCATTTTAAAATACTAAAATGTTTAAATACTAAAGAGATTACAACTTTTCCAATGTACAGAGCAAGAGGCTCTGGTATAAAGGGACTTTATGCTCAGTAAGCTTCACTATGTATTTTCAGAATCCTACCAAAGCAGCCCTCACTGAACTAGCTTCAAAAGGTTAAATTAGTAAAAGCATTGGCCCATGCTGTCTCTTGTTGCAGGTTAACCCACCTTAAAGCACAAATTCAGAACAGGACCCCCTTTCACTCCTCAGAGCAAGGTCAGCTATTTGGTTTAAACTGCTTGTAATAGAGGTTTAAGCTAAATCTTTGGATCTGAATAAGAGCAAGGACAATCATTGCATTATATGAATGGCTGTAGGTTAGTAAATTCCAAGAGAAAGGCATTAATAAATAGAAGGTGGTAACCAGCATAACATTTTAAATCACTGTGGCTATTTGCTAAATTAACAATGTCCTTCTGCTAGCAGCCAAGTTTCCAAACTAGCTTGTACACTATTCTGTGGGACTAACTCCCAAAAGGCAATCATTTACCAGAACTCACTCTGTAGATGCCGGATACCAGCAGCACACAAAAGCGTACAGCGGTCCTACAAAAGGCAGCAGCAGGCTTTCAAAGCAAGGATGGATATAGCACCTCATGGTTAAACAGCAGATGTTATGGGGGAGGAGAATGCAAGCACACAGTCAGATTAAGTCAAACTGGAAAAATATAACCATACTATTGAAAACAGAAAATACAGTAGTAAGTTAAATGCACTGTGATGCACCTCATTTTTACAGTTTAGCAAGTAATTTACTTCAAAAGACCATATTTTCTTGTTAAAAGAAAGGCTAGTTATTATTATGACTGCCTGACTCTTCCCACTCTAACATCTTTTTTTCCAACCTGCTTAGAATCTTCTCACGCAAACTGGGCTGAAAGTTACATACTAGAATCTTCTTCAGAACTCTTATTTCAACCAAAGTACTTAAAACAATACCCAAAAGCACCAGAGCTCAAAAAACCACAACAGTCTAATGGAGAAAATTATCCTAGAAGAGAAAATAAATCAAAAACTTGCAGTATTTTCTCTGGAAATGTTTAGCACTAGCATGCTTTGAAGCTGGAATTTGAATTGTGGCCTTTGTAACTTGGATGTACATTTTATCATCCTTCCAGCAATGTGCACATATCCATACTTGCAAGTTTTCGGGAATGTGAGAAAAAGATATCCAGTCTTCAGCAAAGAGCATGTATTTTATCTGCTAATATCTCTACTAAACTTGATCCAGCCTGGAATTGAATAGAATCTTCCTTTCACTTCCAGGTGAACAATATGCCTTGATCAAAGTCCCAGAAAATAAAGGAAGGAAGCTGATTTATCCTTTCTAACATCCAACTAATAAGTGGCAGCAATGTAGAAGAAATTTCAACCAAATGTGGAGGGGGTGGGATTTCAACCTAAACTGTGTTGCAATTCTAACAATAGTCAAAGTGGTGGCTGCTAGCACGGCGACTGAAATCTTCACCAAAACTGGATCGTTGAACAGCAACTCCATCAGAGCATGCTAAAGAGAAAAATATAAGAAAAAAATGAGGACTGCAGAGTGAGGAAACCAATTGCTGTTGTTTGGGGAAGTAATCTGTGAACTTCAGCACAAGTAATAAGAGATTATACATGACAGACAGAATGGACTGGCTGATCACAAACACTAGAAGAAAACAAGCTAACAACTACAGAGTAGCTGAATGGGAAACAGAGGGAAACCATCTCCAAGTCATTGGAGAGAAAAAATAAAGACATCAGATTAGGTATTGAAAAGGATATGATTTTAGATCAGCTAAGGTATCATCCTAACAAAAATCTTAACTGGCTAAATATGAAAGGGATTTGCATGAAACACTGTTTATGATGCAGAAAGTAAAAGTTACATTGCCAGTGACAAAAAAAGGCAGCAAAAGCAGCTTGTACTGTCAAAGCAAGCCTTCCTCTACTGCCCATCCTGTACAGTCCAAAGACAGACGTAAAACACTCTACACAAGCACATGGATCATACTGTCTCAGGTCAATCCCTATAAAGCACGACACAGTATTATCAGATACTCCTAGCTCAAATAGCAGCAGTCTGCCTGGTGAGTAGCTTCCAAACCTCCTGATATCACTGCAATTATTATTTTTAACGGACAGAAAACAACACACAAACTACATTAGAAATAATTCTCTTTAGTTGATGAAGCTGCATCTGGAAATGACTGCTGAAGTACACTATGACAGTTTAACTACATGGCTTTCATCCCTTCCCCCCTCCCCATAATATCTTTGCCTGGTACTCACTTGTCAGGATTCTATTCGTTCTTACTCATTGTGCCCCCCATAAAAATAAATAAACAAACAAATAAATAACTACTACATAATGCGACATTGAAAGCAGAAATTGATTTCCTCCTAAGTCACTGCAGAGCACCAA
The DNA here is from genome assembly GCA_013398955.1 of Callaeas wilsoni. NCBI lineage: Eukaryota > Metazoa > Chordata > Aves > Passeriformes > Callaeidae > Callaeas > Callaeas wilsoni. Next base: position 9,325 of record VWPU01008211.1, on the reverse strand, counting down.
TATGTTAGACTAATATTGCTGAAATAGTCAAAACCATACTCATTTCACTGAAGTAGCATGGTTATTATCCCTGTTAATAGATGCAATATTAGAATGTGATTAAGGATTAATTTATTTACCACCTCAGATGCCTGACCTGAGATAGCCTAAATGAAACTAAGTTCTTGGGAGTGTTACACAGGAAATATGTTCAAAGATACCTGCAGTATCAATAGTGTACACACATCCCCACCCCCACCAAACACAGCCAAGATTCAGATGCCTTTATCAGACAAGACAAAATCTTTTCTTGCTCTATTTGTATCGTATCTCTTATTCAATGGAAATAACTGCCCTAGAGACTAGGTTTATTTCTGCCCAAAGCAGATGGATGCTCCAGTAGACAGAGCAACTGTATTTGGAGGAATGCTTCTGCAGGAGGAAAAAAAACCAAAAAATCCACAGCTATAAAATTAAGACCATTAACTTAATAAAGGTAGGCACAAATGATAATCCAACTATGGTTGCTTCTTCAGCTTTAATTCTGGCCTTTCTTAATATTTGAGAATTTTACCTGAAACCTTAAAATTACAATTAATTGCATGCAGTGGCAGAATGAGTTTCACTTTTCATTTACATGTGCAATCCTTCACATTACAAAGCCTGGGCAAACTAGTCATGTAATTGCTGCAAAAGCTATACCTTGCCCTTTCTAGTATTTCTAGTGCACTCATTATCATGGATTCTGAGAAACACAGTTCAACCACCAGCATCTTAAAGCTATTTTCCCTTTCTTTACAATAGACAGAGTTCTTTCATTCTGTACACAATGAAAACCTGAGCCTTTCTTCACCTACAAAATGCACTGTTTTGCAGAAAGCACATTAGGTAAGTTAAAGTTATTGCAAGTAGGTACTGACTTTGATAATACATACTCAAAGCCATACTCCAGTCAACTATTTTTATGACCTGACACTTGTGATAATGAAGTTAAATCTAATAAACCTCCTTTTTTTGAAGGAAATCAGATCACCAAAACAAGACTTCATCACCTAATACACCAAAATCACCCATACCCAGGTACTAACCTATAGTAACACTGTACAAAGTACCCTATTTCAGGGATGAACTTTAAAGGTGAAGAGTTCTAACTTCAAAAGGACTATATTTTACAGAGAGCTTCACTACTCACACTGCGTTTTTACAGATAAAAGCATCAGTCTAAGCCAAGGCTTCCCATGAAGTGTTGCATTTCTGTTCACTGTACTGGCAACTGGAGGCTCCTTCCTTTCAGGATTCTAATTTATTCTCTCACTGAATGATTTTTAGCACAATAAAACTACTTGTCTGCATACTTGGAGGTGCATTTTCACCATTTCATGAGAAAGAACAACCATATCAAATATTCTTTATTATCAGGATTTTTTATTTTATTTTTATCCACCAGAGAGAAACAAAAGCAAACTTACAGAAAGTTTAAGAGAATCCATCCCACAAATGCAGCACATTATGGTTTTACATTAATTGTGCATATGCAGTTTTCCATAAAGTGGCTTTAAAGAGCATACAGTGCAAAGATCCTCACAGCTTGTGAAAGATAATTTAGGTTGCAACTGTGACTTATAAGTTATTTGTTACCCTTAAAACAGAAAGGTAATATTGTATGACCTTTGAGATAAGAAAAAGGATATGACTGTATAGTCCTAATAAAAACCCAGCAATACTTCACACCTCAGAAACAAAACAGAAAAAAGGAACAATGAAAACAAAACCATGTCACCGTCTTCATATTTTACTCAATCAACAGTTCTTGGTCTAGATCCAGCCACGATATTATGCTGATTAGGACAGGGTGTAGGAGGTAAGAAGAAACCGTTTTCACTGCTTACTGTTTTAAAGAAAAAGCTGTAGCATTGCTGGGCAGGACTAAACAGGATGCTTCTATTTCTTAACCCATTCCCCAGTAAAAGCACCTCCTGCAAAGCTTAAACTTATCTTTTGCTGTTGAATTAATCTGGCACATCATATACGTTATCTACTAACTAAATTAAACACTGAAAACAGGGAAGTTTGTTCTTCCTTTCCCAGACATGTAGGCAGCATGTAATCCTAATAACCTAAATTCTTGCAAAGCAGGATATTTCTCTTTGTTTATCCTTGTTCTCTTTTCATGAGTTAGTTAATCCATTACCAATTCATCTTGGAATCATCTTTAATTGTTAATAATGGAAAGACTCAGGACTCCTGTGCTGAATTTACAGGCTCTCTTCTATTCTTGCCCTGGCTGAGTTTCTGCCTGGTGTCAGGTCACAGAAGGCGAAGTCTACTTTTCTGCAGCTATGCACAACCACCACAAAGTCCAAACAAAGCATACTGGAACATAAAGGGAGGAAAATGCAGTAACAAATAGGAACAGGAAGGTGAAGAAAGACAGGAGCTAAAAAAAACCCCACACTAGTCACATAGGAACTTTAGGAGGAAAATACTTTTGGTCATTAGGTACTAAAACCCCTCAACCAAAATGCAGATGGCTTAAAACCATGGTGGTGTGAAATAAAAAGCAGCATGCACAACAGCTTTGCAGGTTTCTCCTCTATGTTGTCCCACAGATAAAACTTACACTGACTGTAAAATCTTACACTTCAGTAAAGCAACAGCCTGGCTTCACAGACTGTAAGCACTAACATTCTCTTTGCTTAAAAAGGAGCTAGAAGTTTGATACCGCTATCTCTGACCCTGAGTAAAAGGGCTCCTGGTCTCCCAACACATTTTTAGCAGTATCATATAAAGGAAAGCTTAACTTCTTCTTTTGAAAAAAGCAAAGTCAAACAAAAACTAAGTATCAGATACAGCTTCAGAGGTAAAATGAAAGTTAAAAGGTAGCTGCTTGCCTCAGTAAACTGAAGCAAGGTCTTCAACTCAGGAAAAAAAAAGTCATTTAAAAGGCTTTATTCTGTTTATATTTGACTTAATAGTATAGTAGAACACAAAATCAGAGCACCTCCATCAGGACACACAGTGGAGAACATTTTGACTAAAGTTATTTTTCCAGTACACAATCTAAAAATAAAGTAACCTTGAACACACTCTACCTCTCAGACACATTTCTTTGCATTGATCAACGTATTAGATTGCTTATTACGGAAACATGAAAGGCAGACTCAGAGTTAGATACTTCCCAATGGCTGACCAGAAGAAAATGTTTCTTACCAGGCTTCATCCTTGCCAGTAGGATGATGTCACTACAATCACTATTTATTCCCACCCAAATGTTCTTCCACTATCAGAAGTCTGAGGGACACCCGAAGTTCCCTACATAACGCATATTGATATGAAGGAGAAAAGCCAAACAGTATGTTGCAACAACCACTCTCTGTCAGCATCATCACTTATTATACACAGTTCCTCTACAAATGTTAATTAATACTCACTAAAACATTTACTGTGAAAGTCCTATTAGATCTCAATACAAGGAAGCACTGCAACACTGACTATGGGCTAGGCATATGGCCCCCAGGTCCTAAAAAGCCTAAAGGACTCCTCAACTATTTAATTTACACAAAGTATAAATGTTTCTTCCCGAGATCAAGTTCTGAATGATGATACTGCAGAAGATCTGCCAAAACATCCCTTCCCCTTGTCCAGTTTCACAGAAATATACAGTAAGTTCTCAGCACCATGTACTTTTAGCAAAGGAAACAGATGAATGACGCATTTATGCATAGCAACACCAATAGTCTTTTCCTCTGGAATGCAACTGTTACGGTGCTAAGAAAGACTCTTATTTGTCTAAAAGCAGTTAACAAGGTTATTTTATATAAATACTTAAAAATAAAAACAAGGCACAGTAGCACTGGTTCTGTGGTGCCATCATATCCAAAACACTAGCCAGGCCGCACTGCCAAAGCCCCATGCCTCAACTAAAACCTTCAGTCCTACCTGAACCTCCACTGTTCAGAAGACCCCCGAGGTGCAAGACCACCTTGCACTCCCTAAAAAACATTTTTTGAAAACATGTGTGAGGTAAATTTGTCTCACCAGAAGTCGTACACAATGCACTAAACACTACAGCTGGAACGGTCTGACATATTAATAAGCATTTTAGGATAAAACGAGAACTTGATTACTTGATGTGGCTCACAGAGTTTGGTTTCATGTGAAAAATCTGATCATTAACCAAGAAATTTAAAAGTGATAATTTTATTTATTAAGGATACATAGCATCAGTGAAACACAATGAGAACAAAGCAACATGATTCTTACTGCACACAATTTCCCCAGAGTTAGTTCTTTTGCTGAAGCAGTTCTTCATCCACTAAATAGAACAACAGCATGGGACAGACAGGGGCTTCAATTTAGAGTAAGCTCTAATCTGCCTTATGGCAGCAGCTAAAGGACCTATAGAAAAATGTTTGTTTAACAGTAATTTGTCTCAACTATAAATGGAAGCAGAACAGAACTGACATAGTCCCACAATGACAGTTTGTGCTGAACAATAACAGGATACTTGCATTAACAGAGTTGTGCTCTGTGTAGGAAGCAAAAACAAGTGACTATACCAAACTCAATTGGCACAAACATTTATTTCTGCAAGATGCCCTTCAAATGTCTTACTGAAGACATCATTAGGGGATATGCTGGCCTCTAAAGAGAGGAAGTATTAATGCCTGAGGAAACACCTGTATATATGAAACTTTAAGCTCATTTCATTAGGTCATTTTGCCAAATTGCTTTAGGTTAAAATAATGCTTATATCAGCTTTCCAGACTGGTGCAGTATGTCTAGATGCAAAGTGAATCTCTGGAAACTCGCCCTTCCAAAAAAAAAAAAATCCAAAAAAACCAACGCAACAACCATTCTCATCTTGTAAATGGTAATTACAGTGTTTGGCTACATGTCCAACAGGAGGCTACCAGTTGCCCAGCAGGTGACTGACTTCAACTCATAGTTTAACAGTGGAAAAGCCTACAGTAATCTCTCCATTACAAAAAAAGTAACCTAAAATGAAAGTACTCCTACTTTTTCTTGTTCCATGGATAAGCCTCAAGGTATGGTTAATTCTTCTAAGAAGTATGCTACAACATCAGTAAAGGTAAAGCAAAACAGACACTCAAAGCCCTTCTCACCTGCCTTAATGACAGAAGACCTAAGGGTGGTATCGCGATTGACATCTCACAGCTCACCTGTGGGGCTTTTCTTCCTTCTACAAATTCTACTTTGAAGAACTCAAAGACCATTCTAAAGCTGGCATAAGATATGCCCGCAACAGGAAGAAAACTTCTTGTAGAGCTCTGTAATATTCTAGTCCCATACAACATTTACAGCTCTTTCTAGATACCCATTGCTTTGGTTTGTATCCTTGAGTCACTACTTGCACTAAGAGAAAAAAAACAGAAAAAACAAGCAGCCCATGCCAGAAAAGGACCAGCAACCAAAACCAAGGTAAAACACAATTATGAACTGCTTGAAAACTGCCAGAAATGTACATGAAGCAGTCAAGATCACTGAAGAAAAGACTAAACCACCTTATGTCTCAGATAAGCGAAGTCTCTTCCACAAAGTCTCTTTCCATCAACTAAAACTAAACTTACAAAAAAAATCTGCAATAATGAGGTGAACATTAGTTTACAGAAGTTTGGAAGAAATCTCTCAATCCATAAATATCAGCAATAGACTAAATGCCTATTTATTAGCACAATGTACCAAGAAATAAATCAAAAAAGGTGCTTGAAGACATCTGCAGAAATAATCCTTCAAGCAAATACTTAGGAGGGAAGAGTGTAATTCTACTTTGAATTCTACTTTTAAGTTTCTTTCTGGGTTAAAGTAGAGCACAACAGTATCTGAAGTGTAATCTGCATACAATACACAAAGGTATATATTTTTCTTTAAAGACTATTTCATTGATGATTTAAAATACGAACTACTTGAAATTAACTAAAATTAGAATAAAACAAGAATAAAACTTCCACTTCAGAGACTCAGAAATAAAAGGAAGTGTCTGCTTGTGAAAAATAGGAGCATTAAAAAAAACCCCATACAACTGTTTTAACAGGTACTGATACAGCCTCTTCCATATTCTTCCTACTGGGGGAAAAAAATGGTACTTTGCAACGCTAATAAAAACGATCAGTTCTCTAAGAAGCAATGTAACTTTTTACCTTCTTGGCAGAAGTCTACGTCCAGGTGCAATTCACATGCTTTTAGCAGTAATATCCAACACCAGTCCCAGTGTCTCGAAGCTGTATTAGGTACACCGATTAATTCAGCTACACATCTTCCGTCAGTTAACACAGAAGGCACAATGGAAACAGAGCTAAGAAAAACACAAGATGAAAACCTGAAATCAACTTCTTTAAGCATAAGCCAGTGTTAGAATTAAAACTTTTATTAACCATTCAAAGAGCTTTCGCTGACCCTCAGAAAGAATTGGACTGACTCACATCTCAGCTACAAACCAGAAATCACACCAGGAGTAGAACCCAAAACACGTATCTATCAACTCGTTTAATTTGGGCACTAAAATTTATTCTGCTAGGCCGGTACATGATGTTTAAGTACAATTCAGAAAACAAATCACAAAGCTAATATGGATGTCTGACCATGGGCCAGAGTAAACTGACCCCATAATGGAGACCACAAGCTTGGCTAAAGGCCATCAGAGGACAGTGGTCCAGAGCACTATAGTTGTACTTCAGAGCTCAAAGATCTTTCTTAGTGCTTCCAAACCAGGATTCAGAAGTCCTGTGAAAAGATTTAGGCATCCTACATTGTCATCCTGGAAGGAAGGGGGGTGGTGGTGTGTGTGTTGGATCTTTGCATGGAATACTTTAATAAGACTAAGCATAGATCAAAGAGGCCCAGTAAACAGGGGAGCAAACCCTACATACTGGACTAGTTAGGAAGAATCACCTACTCACTGAACAAATTCAGTCTGAAGTTTTTCTCGTGGGGAATAGTAGCTAAATGCTGTTAATTAAGAATATGGAGAAAAAAGCATATACCATATATTTTCCACCACAAAAGACTCTACCTAACTGCCAAAAGAATTCAAGGGCTTGTGTTCTTTCACAGGTTGATAATATTCACATAAAACAAGTTTTCCTAATGCATTTATTAATGCTAACTGGGAATCCCATAGCTAAGGGAGTTTTAATGATTCATTTACTAATGGAGAGACCAGAATTTGTACACACTACAAAGGTAAACAAATACATCTGTCAAGCATCTTCTTTCCTCCTGAGCCTCAGCTAGTACAATCAATCAAAATCTGATGATTGCTCTGCATAAGGACTGTATCATTTGTCTGACATATTTAAGTTGAAGGGGAGAGAAGAAAACCACACTTAAACATTTCAACTCCTTTTTTTAGAAATTATGATCTGATGTCCACAAACTCAACAACAGCTGACAACATAAACATAACAGCTAGAATTCAGCATTTTATAAATGCTGACTTGTAAAAAATGCAGTTGAAACTGGCATACTTCAAGAAATGCACACAGAGGAGTTACACATATGTAAGCCTTTCACTGGACTCGTTTTTAAGACTAGCATTATTATCATTATGCAAAAGTGAAACTTTCATTTTCTGGACAAATAGGCTGAGTTCACATGCAATTAAAAATAAAAAAGTGCTTTCTCTGCTTTCTGAAAGCTTCAAGTACAAGCATTTAAATGTTTACAGTTCAATAAGTGCCAGATTTTGTAAACTGTTAACTAATGTTACACAGCCATCATTTCTAAGCATTCAAGTGAGTTCTGTTAGCTGGGCAATTCAGAATTTTACTTCAGTCTGACCTAGATATTAAACCAGAAACTTTATTTTCCAACGAATTTAATAAGAAGCATTTAATCGGATACTGAAATACGGTTCTTTGACTGACACAAAGATTAATTATGGAAAAAAACACTGAGGGGGAAAATTAATTTTAAAAAATGAATTTATGTTTAGTTTTGTGTCCAGAACTAAACCCTGCAAGCTGCGTTTCCCCAAACTGCCCTTAATAAAATAATGCTATCCTTGATGACAGTTGAGATAAAGCAGTAATCAGTATCAACGCCAACTACAGTATTTTAACAGAAACAAGATTTGTTGTGCTCCTCATGGAGAAACACGGGCACATATCCAATAAGCAACCACAAGGGCATGAAGGCTTCAAATTTTGATTTCTCTGCTCAGCAGTAACAGCATGCTACTACTGTGCCTTTGGCATATCCCCATAACTCCATTCCACTACTACCCCACTCGCAAAGCCCCATTTCTTTCTGTCAAGAGGCAGTACTTGAGCAGAAGCAGAAAGGCAGAAGGACGCCTTCCCTTTGCCAGCCATCACCTCTTCAGCTCACTTACATGCAGGCTGGCTTTCACACGGCTTGTTACCAATTCTTCCCTATCTTTCGAACGTGCGCCTGCAGTAGCTGCTATGTGTGTAAAGCAAACTGCCAGGTGGAAAACTCCCAGCTTTGCAGAAGAACCTATGCAAGGAAAACACTCGGCAGGACGCGGGCTATTCCCACTGCTTGTCCCCCATCGCCTTCACAGCCGAGATGCAGTATCCCTGCAAACTCCTCCAGTCCTCCGACCCACCCGATCCGGGGTGGGCAACAGACCACAGAAGAGGTCAACTAGAAACTCTCAGGGGGGAGGGTGCGAACGGCACCCCCGGGGTGCGCCGGAGGCCCGGGAGCTGCTCGCTCTCCTCTCCCTGTGCCAGGTCTCCCCGTGCCCAGCAAGTTAAAGCGCCGGAGTTCCCAGGCCCCCGGCCCGATGCCGCTGCCGGGCGGCGGGAGCGCGGCGCCGGCCGAGGGGCCCCGCGGCCCACCCAGGCTGGCGGAGGGCGGCAGCTCCTCCCCGCACACCGCGCCCGCCGCGCCGGGGCCGAGCGGGACCCACCCGGGGCTCCCCGAGCCCTAGGGCCGTCCGTGCACCCCTCCTCCGCCCGGGGCCGCTCGCTCCGCCCGGGGGGAGACAATGGGCACGATGACTTCACCCTCCAGCAATGTGAGGAGCAGCGGGGGACGCCGCCGACTTCCCCCCGGCCCCCAGGACGCTCCCGGGCCCTCTCCTCCACGGGCTCGGGCTCCCGCCCAGAGGCGGCTCCGGCTCGGAGGTTCCGCTCCACCCCTCACCCGCCGCCACGCTCAGGGCGGCGGCCGCCGGCGGAGGCCCGAGCTGGGGGACGCCGCCACCGCCGGGCCCCTCGGTGCCCCCCGCCCCGCCGCGGACCCACCCCCGGTACCTGCAAGTCGGCAGGAGGAAGCGGCGCCGCTCCGCCCGCCCGAAGCCGGCGCCGCGCAGGAAGCGCCTCCGTGTGTGTGTATGTGTGTCTATGTGTATGTGTGT